>RJWH01003119.1:103960-176590 GCA_004363575.1 Solenodon paradoxus
TCCCTCCCCTCCCCTCCCTCCCTCCCTCTCTCTTTCCCTTCTTTCTCCCTTTCTTCCTTCCTTCCCTCCACTCAACTAATTATTTATTTACTCATTGATTATTAGATGAAGGCAAAATCCTTCAACCTGGCATTAAGTTCTGTAATTTGTAACCACACTCTTATTTTACACTGTTGTATTTCTCTTCCTATCCAGAAAGGTTTTTAAGATAATCACACATTCCAACATGAGGTTAGACATCATACAGATACTCTGTTTATACTTCTTAACTTTAATTGTCTGACTTGAAATTGCATGACAATTAATTGAAAATGGTTAACCACAGTGGAGAAAGTGCCAGGATTTTAGACGGCAGGGACCATGGCTTAGTCTTCTTTCAGGTATAGCACAGCACTTGACCAAGCACAAGGCACATCACTGGAGCTTACTGATTATTCCAGGGGAAAGGAACCTACTAGTGAATGACGTCAGCCAATCTTTCTTGTTCCCATCTCCTGAGGTGCAGAGAGCCTGTCAGAGGATCTCCATGGGAAGAAAACTAACCCATTATTCCCTCTCCACGGGTAAGTAGACTTAAAGGTCATTTGACCAAGAGGTAATTCTGAAGTGTCATAAACTGAGGAACACCCAGAGAATGCCCTTGACTTTGGAGCCAATCCTAAATACCAGATCTCTCTGCTCTGGTCCCTGGTCCTAGGCTCTGGATTTCCTTAGTCTGATGTAGTCTGGAGAAGACTGTAACCTCACTGGAAGTAAGAGAAAACCCATGCTCTCTGCTCTTAGTCTCCCTCTGCCCTATCCACCCCACTGTAAACCTTGCTAGGCTAGCACATGTCTCCCTTGATCCAGAACCAGAAATTCAGAATTATATCTGTAGTAGCATATAATTGTCATGGCTTTCGAGTATAAATGGATTCATCTCCCTAAATGCCTAGCTGGGCTTACTGGAGGGTATGATCTTTTCATTGACCCTTAGAAAAAAGGGATATTCAATAAAAGATACCATTACGATTCAACTACTTGCCTACTTCTATCATTTTCCCCCATCATTCACCACTTCTTTTTTATAGTTCATCATTTTACTTTAATATTCTTACCTTATTTTACAATTTGAAAACTAAACCTTTCAAATCTCATCCTACTGCCTACTTAGGTTTTTAATCTCTGCTTTTTGCTTTCTCTTTTCATTATCTATGTAATATTTTTTTAACTTTAATTTTTTTTACAGCATTTATTTGTTGCATGTTTTGCCTCTACCTTCTTATTTTCTTTACTATTCCATCTTCACTTTGATGACTTTGATTCAATTTCATGTGCTGTTTTCATACTTACTCTTTTATATTTTTCTATTTGATGATATATTTCTGTTGATATTTGTATTCTCAGGTCATTGCCACTTTGAAATAGCCTTTTTGTTTATATTATTTTTCTCCTAGTTTAAATGTTCTGTTTTTTTTACATTTTATTGGAGTCAAAACCATATTTCTTATATATTTAATTCTTCTTTCAATAATATTTTATTTCCCTAATTCTCATACTTTTTAGTACAACTCTACATTTTCTTTAAATAATTATTCATTTATTTATTTGGAGGGAGGAAGTGAGCAGGAATGAAAGGGAGGGGGCACGCAGAGAGAGGGAGGAGGAAAAGCGTACATGCATCCATTTAGTGGTTCATGTCGGTTATTCAGCCTGTCCCAGGTGCAAACCCAGGTCCATGGGTTTTACATGGACTACACCATCCAGACCTGAGGACTTAACTTCTGAGCTGTCAGCATGCACCTGACTCAATTCTTTATCTTACTGATTCAGTCCATTTCCCATGCATGCTTATTGTTTGTTCTTTTAACCTTCTCCTCACACCCAATTGAATGATGGCAGGTGAAATGTGTGACCCGAGCAGGAGTGGGCACGTGCTGGTCAGGGAAGTTAGAAGCTGCTCCCAGGCTCCTGAACACCCTTTGTGCCTTCCATGTTCTCCCACAGCTTAACGCTCTCCCTCCAGGAAAAGAGCCTGTTCCCCATGCAGATGGCACCTTTAATTATGGAAACATTACCATTTCCTCTATTAATACGCTATCCACGACAGACCCATGGCTGATATCCAATAAGTTCTGGATGAAATCACTTTTGGAAAAATCCAGTGCCCGTATGAGGAGCTACTTAGACCAAGACTTATGATACTGACATTATGCACACCTGGGTGAGCCTAAAACAAGTAGACTCTTCATGTCGAGGTGAGAGCAGCTCCAGAACATTTCCCAGACACCAGGCCTCATGTGTATGATTCATCCCATTGAATCCCTGGTAGCTACTAATATCTTAGACCCATATGGTAGCTACTAATATCTTAGACCCATTTTACATGAAAAAAGGGCAGGGAAGCAGCCAGAAAAGCCAAGTAAGTTGTCCAGAGTTACAGCTGTCAGAGGTAGTTATGAATGTTTGTATCCTCACCAGATCCATATGTTGAAGCCCTCACCCCAAATGTATTGGTAGCAGGAGGTAAGGCCTCAGGAGGTAATTAGGTATAGATGAGGTCATGAGAAGGGAGCCACCATGGTGAGATTAGTGCCTTTGTAAGAAGGGGAAAAGATATCAGAGCTTCCTTTCTCCACCATGTGAGAATATAGTGACAAGGCAGCTGGAAGCAAGCCAGGAAGAGAGCCCTCACCAGGCAATGAACCTCCCACTGCCTTAATCTTGAACTTCCCAGCCTTTAGAACTGTGAGAAATGTCTGTCTGTTGTTTAAGCCCCCAGTCGACAGTATTTTGTTCTATCAGCCTAAACTAAGACAGTAGTAAAACTGAAATTCAAAGTAAGTCCTGTTTGACTCTAGAACATAGCACTCTCAGCCATGCTCTCGACACGAGGAGGCAAAGATGGGCTCTGGCTTGACCATGGTGCACTTGTTCCTGCTCCAATTTTCTCCCTCTCCCAGAAGCAGGAACATTTAACAAATCATTTACTTGCATATTTTTGTAATACATTTTATTCTGTAGTGTACATAAAAGTGAGCAGAGGTGCGCCCTGGTGGAGAAGCAGGCCAATCACCTCTGAACGACACAGGCCACATACTCCTGGTCAAGTCTTGGGTCCGGGGAGAACAACTTAACAACTAAATAGTGTAAACAGCTAAAATGGAAATAAAATTAAAAATCTTCCTCCTGTCTCTCTCTATCAAAAAAAAAAGTGAGTGGAAAATACAGTTTGTTCCCATAGTCCCTTCCTTCCCAACACACACACACACACACACACACACACACACACACGCACACAGTTTCCCCTGTTAATAACATCTTGCATTAGTATGGTATTAACTTTAGTTAATAATGATGCATCACTATTTGTCGCAGTTAATGAACCATAATGATGCACCATTATTAACTAAAGTCCACAGTTTATGTTAGTGTTCCCTTGTTGTTCTGCTCATTTCTATAGGTTTTTGCCAGAAGCATGTTATCACTGGTTCACCTTTATAGTGGCATAAAAAATAATTTCTCTGTCCTAAAAATCCTCTATGAGCCACCTATTCATTCTTCCTTCCTTTCCCCAAAGCCCCTGGCTGGAATCATACAACGTCCAGTTTTTTCACACTGGTTTAGTAATATGCATTTACGTTTGTTTCATGTCTTTGCATGGTTTAATAGCTCCTTTTTTTGTTGTTTTTAAAGGAAAGGTGCAGGCAGAAATGAAGTCTAGTGGGCAGGCAGGCAGGAAGAGAGAGAGGAGGAAGAAACGTTTTATTCCCCACCTCCACACCATTTTTTTTTTTTTTTAAGTTATTGACACTTGTTGTTTCCCCCAGATCCAGGACTCGAACTCAGGGTTATGTGGCCTGCATGCTTCGGAGGCAATTGACCTAAACACCACTCCACCAGGGCGTGCCTAATAGCTCATTGCTTTTTGGTCATGGAATAATATTCTCTTGTATGGATATAGCATGGTTTGGTCATCCATTCACTTATTGAAGGGTATCTTTGCTGCTTCCAAAACCTTGTGTTTATTTTAATTTAAAACATGTTTTAAAATAAAGTCACTCTTGAGTTCAAATCCTACTCCAGATTCGTGAGCAATAACCCTGGAGATTCTACCACTATAAGCTTAGAGTAGAAGTGAAATGGTGGCTTCAAAAGCTCCCCAGATGATTCTGATTCTCAGTAAGGCCTCTCATCTGAAGCTTTAGCTGCCCGTTTGTCCATGTGTGAGTTTGAACTTGGAATTCTTTTCTAAGGTAAATCCGAGTCTTCACTGCATGTGCTCCCTTTGCCCACCTCATTCAGATAAAAATATTCACATGCCTATGTATTTACCTAGCATATCTCCCTCATAAACCTACATGTGCATACATATCCCAGCCCTCCTCCTTTACTGATTAGAAACCCCCCCATCTCCCCTGTGATAACACCTAGCAGAGGCAAGGGAGAAGATCCTGGGAAGATTTTACAGCTTCAGCTCATCTAACCAGAGCAAAGGCATTTACATTTTGGACACTTCCTCTCTTTGGGCAAACAGACAACAATGACTTGACATTCTATACCTCCTCCTCTCTCTCCCCACCCCTACCTGTGCAGGCTGACCTGCTGGCAGACTCACCTTCTTGTATTTGTGGGGAAAGGTGAACCTCTCAATGGTGTTCTGCACAGCTCCCCGAGTCACATTTCCCAACCTGTCCTCAAGCTGTAGCAGCTCCTACAAGGAGAAATGCAGATGTTACACACAGCACATGCAAATGCACACATTACATGTGCTAAGACAGAAGTGGGGAGATACTAAGAGATGCTTGTAGGACATAATCACATAACCATCACATCACTTATCTGATGTCAAGACACTGAAATATCTCTACTCATTCTCTTTCTCTCTTACCCTCAAACCTGAGGCTCCCCTCCACCCATGCCCTCCCCACCAGCAGGAGAAGGGAGAGGGGCGATGAACAATTATGGCATCTTTGCCAACCCAGCTGGAGTCAGACCAGCAGGAGGATTCCCAGAAAGAGGGTGTACCTCATAGCTCTCCCGCACCGCGGAGGTGTGTCTGCTGGGGTTCAGTCCCTGGAGAGCAAGGAAGTGAAGCTGAGGGTAAGGATAGTTTCGGATTTCATGGACAACCTGTTAGGGAAAAAAATGCCTTGGATTGGATTCAAGACTCATGAGCCTAGAGTTTGCTCCTTCTCCTGTAACTGTTAATCAGCACACCCCCAAGATAACTGCAGACAGCAGTGCTATTTTTCCTGCTCCTGTGTCTAACCAGCCCCAGAATGGATCACCAAATTAATAAAATAAAAGCTAATCTGATGAGGCATTATTTCACAGGAGGCATTGTTCTAAGTCCTTTACAGGAGTAACAGATTTGATGATCTTTTCTGATGTGGATGCAGTTTCTCTCCCCACGTTGCTGAGAGGGTAAATGAGACACAAGTAGATTAAGAAGTGACCCAAATGATGCAGTGACATGCATAAGCATTATTTCAAATGCAGACAGCTGGGGGCAGAGTCCACTCCTTTCCCCTCCACTGTGTGCCGCCTCAGAGCTGGGGCCAGGATCAGGATGAGAGTGAAGCCAAATCTACGGGGACACTGAAAGACTCAGTAATCAAGATAAATAATATTTGTATGTAACTTTTAAAATTAATGCAAGAAATCCATCGTGAGCAAAGCACTTCAATTTTAAATAAAGATAGCAGCTGACCCTGTGTCATTCACCTGACCCAGACCTTGACCCTGAGTTGGAGGGACCAGGTCTCCATCATCACTCCTTAGCTTATTCATTGCATGGACCAGGTGCTTAACCTCTCTCTGCTTCTGTTTGCCAGTCCATAAGTAGGGACAATATCCTTCTGTGGGGGGTGATTGAGAGGCTTGAATGAGACAATGCCTGCAAACTGCTCAAAACAGTGCCTGCATGCATTAAGTGCTCATACAGGATGGTTTTCGTTCTTGGAGATGGTTCCTCATGATGCAGACCACAGGCCCTCAGGTCTGAAAAGGACTGCACAGAGATATTTCTCATGTATAAACAAGGATTGGTGCTGAATGGTTAAATAGCAGCGGGAATGGCTGGAAGGGTGGGGCCATGCTTTAGGGCAGCAACATGAAGTTGTCTGGAAACAGAGTTCCAATTGCTCCTTGGCTGCTTTAAGGGAATCTCTTCACTTCATTCTGTGTAGCTTGCAAGGCCAAGAGCTCAGAGAACCCCAGTCTCAACCTGACCTTCTGGCAAGCTCAGCACCCTAGAGTGATGATGAGATAGCCCCTCCCGCCCCTGACCACCTCAATATACACACAGACCAGGCCCATGGGCTTCCTCTGGGGTCTCTTTTGTCCCTCACAGGAGCCCTATGAGAGGGCAAGGCAGGCATTGCCATCCAGTTCATGGAATACCAAATCGAACCATGGCCTGGGAGGCACTGACCTGAGCTCTCCCACAGCCCACAGCTGCCCCAGGTCCCTTTCCACTCCTGCAGTCCCCCCACCCCCAGCCCCACCAGTCACACACACACTCAGCAGTGCTGGCTTCTGGTTCAGCAAGTTCCTTTTCTTTCTCCTTAATCCAGAGGGGAATAGGGGCTGGGAGGGGAGAGGGCTGTGGGCCAGCCTAGGAGTAGAGTACAGGGGGCCCGGCACAGGGGAAAAGAAATGGGGGCGGGTCAGGGCACACAGGAGCCAGGGCACAGGGGAATGGGGCACAGGGGTCTAGGGTACAGAGAAGTGGGTACGGGGGCCAGGGGAGAAGGGAAGAAGACATGTGGGGCAGGACACAGCAGGGCCAAGGTACAGAGGATCAAGGGCACAGGGTCAGGGTAAGGGGAACAGGACACAGGTGTCAGGGCATAGGAGGGTCAAAGGCATAGAGAATCAAGGGCACAGGGTCAGGGTACAGGGGGAATAGGGCACAGGGAGGTCAAAGCACAAGGGGTTAAGAGCACAGGGGGTCAGGGCACAGGGGGCCAGGGCACAGGGCAACTCTGGCCTCAGTCCAGCATTCACACTCAGCAGGCAGCAGGAGAGACCGCGTCCTGGCAGAGCCCCCCACTCACCATCTGCGTGGAGGAGGAGTTTCTGGGGAAGTGGTGCATTCGAGGAGTCGCTAGGTAATGCTGATAGTGCTGAGGGAGGGGCCGCACCTGGAACTGAGCGGGACTCAAGCCGGCATCCACACTGAGATCCCTGCAGGGACAGGCTGCGTGAACCACAGGGTGGGTGACCCAGCCACCGGGCGACAGCAGTCACCCTGCCCGCCAAGCAGAATCAGAGTCACAAGCTGCCAGAGCTGCACTGGACTTGACCTCGCCGGCCCTGCCCCTCGCTCTGGAGGGAAGGACGCCGTGACTTGAGGAGGAGAGGGCTCTGAAAGGTCCGGGTGAGCCCTCTGGAAACCGGGCACCAAAGCTCCCTCCAGGACAAAGCCCACCCTGAGAGAAATGCTGAGAGAAGAGCCCAGACGGAGCAGATCAGGGGCGCCCAGGACGGATTCACCCAGAGGAAGTGGAGGGAGAGCAGAGGCCACACTTTGCACTTGGAGGAAACCAGCCTGGAGGCTGGAAGAACAACCGGACCGGACCGCCACCCGGATCCTAAAGGCACAGGCAAATGCCTGTCACTTAAAGAGGAACGGGATAATGCAACTGGATGCAACCGGGCTCCTTGGGAAATGGCAAAGCATTGGTGCCAAGAAATAAGAGCGGAATCTGAATTTGCTCAAGTCTAAATCTAAGGGCCAATGTCTGGGGACACAGGAAATGGACAGACAGGTGAGGGGATACTACAGGAACGTAACCAACTAGAAAGGGGAACCCTCAGAGGAAATGATTGATTTCTGCAACAAATACATTGTGAAAAGCAGATATGAGAGGAATTAAAGGAATTTCTGCTTCTAGTTATAATGTATATGTATGTATATATATAATGATATATATTTAAATATATGCATACGTGTGTGTGTGTGTGTGTGTGTGTGTGTGTGTGTGTGTGTGTGTGTGTGTGTGTTCCCTGAATGAGTCTATTTGGGAAATAAGCTAAACTCAAGGAGCCAGTTAGAAGCAAAGTTAGAAATCCACTTATCCGCCCCTTTCTTCCACAGGCCAATCTGAGCCTGAAGTGAACAGGGCCAAATCCATGGCTCCAGATTAGTCAGTTAGGACACCAGGGTTTCTGACCCTTACTTAGGCTCACCCCACTGACTTCACAGAGGGAAAGGAGTGCCCTGGGGCCTCCTCATGTGAAGGAAGCTATGTTTTTAGCATTTCCCCAGCAGCCTCAGGGAACCTAGCATATTCAAAGCCACGAAGAAATGTCCAGTGAATTCTACCAAAAACAAACTCCCCAAGAACTTGGAACAGTTGTCTCTCTTCCAAGAACACCAATAGGAGAAGACATCTTGGCCCTCAGAGGACAGGAATGGTCAGCCTGGGAAGGGCCTGGGTGGGCTCTGGGATCCCCTCTTCTCGTCTCATCAGAAAAGTCCTTCCTCAACCCCGAGTCTTTGGATAGGCAATGCGACATGGACAATAAGGCAGCCTGGGTGGGGACTCGCCCCCAGGAGACATTGGCCCCTAGAGAGACAGTGTCCCCCACCTCTCTGCTGTTGTTAATGCCCTGTGAGGACCCAGAGAATTTCAGAAGGGATGACAGAAATGTGCCATTGGCCCACGGCCACAGGGTGACCTGAACATTGTCCCAGGGTTGTCCTGTGGGTACTGCGTCAATGACCACTTTTCATGTTATGTCTAAACGTCAAACTGAACTTTCCTTTCCACTGTCAATGACCTTGATTATTACACCACCGTGAGGCAGTTTTGTTGCTGCACAGTCCTTTACGTGCTTTCTAGGACGCTTGTCCCGAGTGTCACACTGCCTCATGGTCTGAGCCCCAATTCCTGGAATGACCTAGGACAGATATGGTGGCTTCTGCTGCTTCTCGAAAGGAAAGGGGCTGGTGCGCACATGCTCCCCATTGCCTCCCCTGCAGGGAGTCAGACAGTCCCTCCCATGTGCGTTTCCTGTCATCTAATTTCCAGACTTCTCATCTCCTGGCTGAAGAGGCCTCACCAGAAAAGACGGGTGGGTGGGCTGCTGCTAACATGATCACGATGTCAAAATACAACCTCATCACCACTAGGCAGGCACTTGCTAATCGTAAGAGCAGAGAAATTATCATCGCCCTTCTGGAAAATATTTCCTACTTAGGAAGTAGAGACAGGACAGGCAGGCAGGGCCAAGGGTGGACCCAGGTGGGGCTCAGGGCAGGGAGCTCCCAGCAACCCCTGCTGGGACAACCACCAGCCTCTCAGGGATGCTTCTGTGTATGTCTTGGGATCAAGCGGCAGTCCGAATGCAGAATGACTGAAATGAAGAAGGATGAGGGCTAAAGAAAGCTGAAACAGGTGAGCACCTGCACTGCTCCTCCCGACTCCTCTTCAGGATGACTGTCACCTGTGTCACTTGCTACATTGGACCCCGTGGGCTTGTTCGAATCACAGGGCCCTGGGGGTGCTGTGTGTGCGGAATTGAATTAAAGAGGATGGACGTGACTGCTGACGGACAGAATCCAATCCAAACTGCAATTAAGTCTTCCTCATCTGAATCTGCTAATTAGAAAAAGGCTGGGCTGAAGTTGGCTATGGTGCAGTCTGTCTTTTAAGGGACCACTCAGCTTCACAGAGAGTGTACCGAGCATGAGCAGGGGGCTGGAGACCACAGACCAGGTGAAAACAGCAATTTTCTGCACCTGGAAACATCTTTAGCGTTCAATCCACTCGAACTAGCCTTTGAGTACTTCCTAGGTGCTCATCCTACGTCGCTTCCAAAGTCACCCTTGACTGAGCCAGTTTGCCTGACTAAGTGGCTGAAAAATGACGCACGTACGTGTCTCATTTTTTTAAATCAGTCCGTCGACTCCACTGACGTTTTTTGTTTTTGCTTCTACATCCATTACAATTTCTTTCTTACCTTCCAGCTGCAAGAACACCAAAAAGAATTCTGAGATTTCCTTCACCCTCATTTCTCTAGTGTTAAGGTTTTGCTGTTTTACTGCATTTCTGCTTCCTCTCTCTCCATCCAAACATCTACATACGCTTCACCATGGAATTTCTTTTCCTGAACAATTTAAAAATACATTGCAGGCATGCTCTTTATTTCTGCTTTGGCGAACTGTTGGTGTTTTTCAAGTGTTTGAGGGTTCGGCTCCCACCCCAGTTCAGATCAGCCCTTCCAGAGCGAGAACCAGCCGCGTGGGACCGAGTAGCACAGACTCCCGCGGCAGCAGAGGCCTCGGTCTTGCGCACAGGAGGACATCACAGGGCCTGCTGGCTACAAAGAGACCACAACTAACAGAACCCCCAGCTTCTCTCCTAGCCCCTCCCTGCTAATCCTCACCTCCAACCTGGGTACCTTGGTCTTCCTCCTTAGGACGCACTGTAAGCCTGTGTTTACGCCATCACCCTACCCTGCTGTGTCTTGCTGGCATGCTCTGGCACCATTCTGAATGTTTTGAGGTTCACCTCCTCCAGGTAGACCCCAGGAATACCCTAGTTCCTAGTTCCCTTCTGCTTTCCTCCAAGAGATCACTGGTTCCCAGCCCCTCTTGAGCTTGGAAATGTTTTATATACCTGTCCCCTCCTCCCTTAAAGTACCACGTGCACCGAGTGGCAAGCTGGGCGTTTTTGGTGCCCAGCCACGTCTGAGCTCATTGCTGGAACCAGGCCCAGTGGGGCACCATCTGGTCCTGAGAGTGGCCAGGAGGTAGCGGCAATGACTGGAGCTTGAGGCCTAGGCCTCTTGTACCATTTAAAAGGGGAAACAGGAACTCTGTGGATCAGGCAAGACCTCCCTCCCTCCACTCCTCCCTCCCCTGGAGACCCCCAAAGACTCACCAGTCAGTACCCTCAGCCAAATACCTTGGCTGAGGCGTCTGGAGTTGGTGGCCAAAGTCGAAGCTGGGATGGAGGCGGTGGGGGTGGACAGACACACGCTCCTGACTCCGCCTACACCAGGAGGGAAGGAGGGTCCAGAGCGTCAAGGGCTCCTGGAGACACTGAGCAGCCCCCGCCAGTCCTATCCCATGGCCTACGAAGCGGTGCGCTTCATCCCTCTTCCCCGACTCCAAGGTGGGGACTGCTGGTAACACAGACATTCCTGCTGTTTCTGAGATGTGGACTGTCCTGAGGCCATTCCCCAGGTGTGTCTGCTGTAGGTCACCAGGCTGCCCAAACTCTCTTGCCTCCTCGCTCCTTCTCTCCAATTCCTCCTCTGTCTGTGGTGGGCGATCTTAACACACACAGATCTGTCTCTGCAGGCTGTCCCACCTCTGTACACCTTCTCTGCTCCCACATACTCTTTTCTTCTCCACTCTCCTCCACGCTCTTCCCAGCTTTCATGGCCAGGTCAAAGCCTACCTCCTCCAGGAAGCTCTCCCTGACCACTCCAGATCATGGCAAACTCTAACCCCTCTGACCTGTGGCATCAACTGACCCACACCCAGGCCTCACAGTCACAAACACTCAGGCCTTAGAGATCATCTGATCCAGCAGTTCACACAGTGCTCCCAGCACCCCGGCAAGCCTTGCCACCCCTTATGCAGTTCATGAGGTCAACCTAGTTTCCTAATAATACTCTGATGTTGTTTGCTTTTTCACTCTCTCCCATGTGAACAATGGGGTTTTCCGGAAACTGTATGACATGCGACTCTGCAGCAGATTGGACGCAGAAATAGACCTCAGAACACAGCTGTCTTCCATTAAGCCAGGCATTAGAGATTTGTAAAGATGTGAAAGTCACTCTTCTCATTATACATAGCTAATTTTTCAAAAAGAAGTATTATTGGTATTAATACAGAATAAGCTTACTGTTACTTTAAGTAGATGAAATCATTTTTCAAAAAATTTCTGTTTTAATTTCTAATAGGGGAAGTATCAATAATCACAGCCCACATAAAGCAAAGCTCTCCACAGTCCTCACTAATTTTTCAGAGACTAGAAAAGGTCCCAAGACATGAGTGTTTGAGGCCCACTGCTCCAATCTCTTTCTCTTGACAACTGAGGCTCAGAGAGGTGAAGTGACTTGTCCAGTGTCCCACAGCTATTTCAGACCCCTGGAGTAGTAGTGTTTGACTCTGTTCTCCAATTGTTTCTTAGCTGGTCTCTCCTTCCAGAACTGGGGGTCTCTGTGAGGGCTGGGTCCCCAGTCACAGCCTTTATTTTTATTTCCTAGGGATCTGGGGTGTTAAAACGAGGGGTCATGAAGCTAGAGGAGACATGAGGGGGACCCTGCACAAATCTCCCACGCCCCCCAAAAGTCCACCGTGGGCACACTCCACCACCCCCTTGCCCCTGAACCTGGGGATGTGGCAGGGCACACACTAGCTTCCAAGGAATCCGTGTTAGGTTAAGGTGCTCACTGTCTAAAATGAAGGCCTCTGACTGTAGCAAGTTGCCTCCTGCAGCCCTGGTGACTTAACAGTTAAGTCACCGGAAGCAATCTATGAACACACCCAAAGACTCGGGTGAGGCTGGGAGACAAAATGAGCAGCTAATAGAATGAACGAAGCACTTCTCCCTCCTCGCTCTTCCTGCCTGCTTACCTGCTCACCTTAGTTCCGGCCTGTACCTTTACCTTAAAAAAAAAAAAAAAAAAAAAAAAGCGACCCGGTGCCCAGAGAGCCCCGCCCATCGGCCCCGCCCCCGACGGCCCCGCCTCCCATCACTCGCCTTGGGTGTGAGACGAGCCTGCGGTGCTGGGCTTCCAGGAGCTGCTGCTGCAGGAGGTATTGCTGGTGCAGGGCCTGAGGTAGGAAGGAGGGACCTGTCACGTCCTGGAACTGCAAGGTGGGCAGCGCGGGGAGCGACTGGTGCAGGGGGCCGCTGTGCTGGTGGGCCGGGGCCATGTGGGCGCTGAGGCCCGGCTGCGACTGCACGGGGTGGGCCAGGGGGAAGTCGGGCGCGAGCTGCTGCGGCTGCGGGGGTCCAAGGTGGAAGTGGCGGCAGGAGGTAGCGTGAGGATGCTGAGACCTTTGAAAGGGGGCACCTGGGGAGGCAAGGACAGAGAAGCCCTGAGGACCAGCACCGCGTCCCCGCGCCCCACAGAGCTCGCCCTCCCAGGGTCAGTCTGCAGCTGGTGAACTTGAAGACCTTCTTCTAACGCAGCAATGTCGCCACTTTTATATTCATATGACCTGTAACTTCCACACACACACTGTGTGTATGCAGGTGCTTGGGGCAGAGGAACGTGCTCACTTTAAGGGATAGATAAGCATCTTTTCAAAAATCAATACACTTGTTAAAGGAGTGCTAAGTTCCCTGAAGGCCTTTGCTGTTCTTGAATTAGATTCCTCCAGTGCATTCTCAGTGATCCTACTTCTTTTAATAGATGTCACCTAGAGAAAACTGAGTGTAGCCTAGCAGCCCTGAACTTCATCAAGCCTTGGCTAGCCAGGACCCAGCTCATAGGGAGGCCTAATTTCCAAATTTCGGAAGTTGTTTCCTACTGTTTTAAGAAAGAAAAATATTAATCATGCAAAATAGTTTTTATTTAATAATAATAAAATATTATAATTTATTTTAACACAACCATTTCCAGGAATATGCTGAACCCAAGCTCCGTATAATCTAGTTTCCACTAAATAAATAAAGTTGACCTGATGATAAGAAGTCGCTACAAATTCTCCATGAGCAGACATCTGGCTCTCAGCACTGGAGTCCTTTAAGAAAGTAAGGCGGTGGACGCCACCTTCCAGAAAGGTGGGCAGACACTTCCTGCTAAACATGGCAGGTTCAGTACCTCTCTGCTCCATTCCAAACACCACAAAAGTGAGAGCAAAAGAATCAAGAGAAGAGAAACAGACCAGAACCGAGAGAATAGGAGAAGTGACATCAACAGGCAACAGATGTCAACAGATTTTGGGAAGATGCGGAGCAGATGGAGGAATGAGCATAGCTGAGAACTTGGAAACCAAGGACCTGCTGAAGGGTGATCTAAAGAAGTGGACAGGTCTTGACACAGGCTATGAGGATCAGGACCTGGAGGCCGGGCCACCTCGTAAGGCAAGAGAGAGGGTGGAGCTGCGAATATGAAGACTTGTTATAAGTCTGTAGGAAGAACAGTTCTCGGGGGAGGGGAGTGCTTCTTCCTCCTCCCTTGCAGGCCAGTGACCCTCCCTCCTCACCCTGACATTTTGCAGGGAAACTGAGCAAAGAGCCTCCAACAGAGAAGGGCAGGTTAGGTGGAAGGTGGGGATTAAGTGCAAATTTATACATGGATCTTTGGAAATCCCTGCTTCCTTCTGCCACATGGTTCCAAAGATGCTGTGATCCAGCTTCCCCTTTTTTGCACCCTCCGCAGCCCTGCACTAGAAACTAGCTCCAGAAAGTGCTCCACAGATGCTGCAGGGTGGGGTTTAGGTCCCCATTTGGCCACTTTCTAATGAAGCCTATACATTAGAAAGTCCACACACACACCCGCACACGCACAGTTTTCGTAACCTGCTCTCTTCATATGGACACATACATAACCCAGGGGCGACTTGTCTTTTGAGGAAGATTTCAAAGTTAAAAGAGAATGTTCTGATTTTTTTTATGGTTAGCATCCTCGAAGAGATAAAATGTTGCATCTATAAAACAAGACATTCATTTTACAGTGACAAAATGAACACAAGAAAGAGAACTCTTGGAAATAAAAATATGCATTTAAAAAATCTGACATTCAACAGAAGGTTGTAAGATAAAGCTGGAGACGTTTCCTAGGAAGCAGAACAAGAAGACAAGGAAATGGAAAATAGGAGGAAAATAAAAGGCAAAACATGAACAATTCGGTCAGAAAAACCCACGTTTGACTCATCAGACAGAAAGAACAGAGGAAACACTGAGAAAGAAATTATGGTGAAAAAAAATACAGAAAATATTACCCAGAACTGAAAACCTGAGTTTCTAGCTAGAAGAGGACCTCATATTGGCTGGTAAAACAGATTGGGGGAAGAACCCCACACCCCGGCACCTCACGGTGAAAGGTCCACACAGGGGACCAAAGAGACAATGCTGACAATCTCCGGAGAGACACAAAGCATCTGAAGGACCAGGGAGCAGAACAGCATCAGCTTTTTCAAGAGCAGCATTAAAAACAATAGAACAACTGTCTTCGAGCTACTGAGAGGAAAAATGACTTTCAGTAGAGAATTCTATTCCCAGCCAAACTATTACTCAAGTTTGCGGATAGAATAAAGCCACTTTCAAAAGTTCAGGGCCTCAAAAACAGTAATCTTCTTGACTCCCTTTATCAAAGAGGGACCAGCACAAACCAAGAAAGAGAAGCCAAGAAATAGAGGATGATACCCCAAAGAGGTAGGGCTTCCCAAGGGGCTCCTAGAACCATTTTAAGGGTGTCCAGGGCAGGGATAGACCAGCCAGGATTACCCATAGGCTTGGCCACATGAAATAGTATTTGAAGGAATTTTACAATTTGACAAAGAATTTGTGTCATATAAGCAAGTCAGCCCCCAATTGCAGCAATAATTGCCTCCAGGAAGAGGAGAACTCTGTGTCAGACTGTAATTCCCATGCACTACTTGGGTCATCAGTAAACAATATTTAATATTTGTAATAAAATAAACATTGTAACCTATATTAGAGCAGGAAAGGGTATTTCTTCCATAGTAAGAAGAAAATAGGCAATGTCATAATTGAAAAATCTGCAAATATAAGTATGATAATAAAGTGAGAAATTTTTATAATATATATATATATAATATGTTATATTTTAGGAAGTAAATACCCAAAGAAGAGTTCAAGATGTTAGGCATTGGCCTAGGGTGGGAGGGCAAGGGGCAAACAATCTATTTTACTAGATTTGTCTTAGATAGGTTCTATTCAAACTTGTAAATGACATGCATGACCTTGATATATTTTTTAAAATCTTCAGAAAACAAATATTTGCAAAGCCAAATGAAAATAAAAAGAATTTATGACCTCAAGGAGCTAGAAAAGAATGAAATAGAAAAATAGAAAAAGAAATAGAACCTATTTCTCACAAGCATTCTGGATAAGTAGGCCCTCTCTGCCTGATGGAGTCCAGCCTTGCCGAGGCCAGGGGCTGTGGCATTAACCAACAGGCACTGCATTCCCCTTCTCCCTCCAACATCTGTCATCATGAATGATCATCAGAAGGAAGGAGAACATTGATGTGATCAAAGGAAAGAAAGCCAGAAGAGGAAAGGAGATCTGTTGAAAGCTAAAGAGAAGTGAAAGTTAGGAATGACTGCAAAGAAAGGGAAGGGGGTAAAAAAAAGGATATTGTAAATTCTCTAAACCAGCTCTGTCCGATAGAATTATAAAGTGAGTCATGTATGCAATTTTAATTTTTCTAATAGCCATCTTGAAAGAAGGAAGAAGATACAGGTGAAATTAATTTGAATAATATGTTACATAACTCAATGTATCCCAAATGTTATGATTTCAGTATAGCCTCCATATAAGTTATTGAGATGTTTTCCATTGTTTCTTTATTCATACTCGTATGAATCTTTAAAACTCATGCACACTCTGCTCTTACCACACATCTCCGTTCAGACTACCCATGTTCCGAGGGCTCAGTGGCCACTTGTGGTTTTGGAGGTTTCCATATTGGACAGCACAGATTAAAGAAAGTCAATCCCATGCATAGAGCAAAGCATTGTAGCCAAGTTTCCTAGCTGCTCTGTCTACAAACGGGGTGCTCCCATTGCGCATGAGCGACATGCACACCCCTTCACTGGCATTAACGCGCCAGCCTCCCCCGGCCACCCACGTCCGTCCTCTACTCTAATCTCCAGACACACCAGGCGCATTCCCACCAAGGGGGCTTTGCTCACACCTCACCGGCTGCCTTTCCCATCTTTAAAGGTCACCTCTTCTCTCCTCCAAAAATGCCTCCCCTGCCCACCAGCCCCCAGGAACGCCTTCCTCCTCTGAGCCCTGTAGAACGCCCTGCTTCTACCACTCACTTGGCACCTGGCAGTAGCTACCTTGAGCTGTTTCTTCACACTCACCACCCCCATTTGGCAGGGCTTCGTGTCTTACTGTATCTGGATCCCCACCCACCTCCCTGGAGCTGGTGTTCAGTGAATACCTGGGTGACTGGCGGTTGGATGAACTGAGGGGAAAGCTGTGGCTTTGGAGAGGAGACCAATGCCCTGAGACAGGTGGAGGGCAGACCAGTCTGAAATCGAGTAGGTGGGAATGTGGCCAGTAGGGTCTGGAGGAGCTCTGGGTTTTAAAGCTGTGACATGGCAGGGACAAGTTTGGGGAGGCTGGCTGGCATCCTACCCTCTGATACCAATGGAACCTCTCCCACCAGCAGGAACAGAGCTGCCTCCCTCCCACAGCCCCTCCTGCCACCAGGGTGCCCGCCCTCTGAGGGGGGAGCTTCAGGTTTCCCTGGAGGCCCCTGGGGAAGAGAGCTGACTCCCCTCCCCTGGAGAGGCCTCTTCTCTCCAGCAGCCTGTGCCCTCTAGTTCAGGCACTGGGAAGTGTATCAGGAAAGGTGCTATCTCT
Source organism: Solenodon paradoxus (assembly GCA_004363575.1). Classification (NCBI taxonomy): domain Eukaryota; kingdom Metazoa; phylum Chordata; class Mammalia; order Eulipotyphla; family Solenodontidae; genus Solenodon; species Solenodon paradoxus. The sequence continues at coordinate 121,480 of RJWH01003119.1, forward strand.
CTTGGCTGGGCCGCAAGCGAAAGGTGAGTGAAAGTATCCACTTGCACTGTAGTATTTCTGGCAATTTCTACCCGCAAAGGTCCACTGACTGCCATTCTAGGACTTTGCGCCCCCTCCCGTTACCTTCATCCCTGAGGGTGAAGTCTCTTCACCCCTGCTTGGAGGGGAACTGAAGCCAGCACACCTATTCTGGGGCCTTGGGAGGTTCAGGTAGGGCCTGGACAGGAATGGAGAGGAGCCAGGACAAGGCTGGCAGAGCCAGGAGACCTCAGGGAGGCCTCCCAGGAGGGGCACCCTCCCGAGAGGGAAAAATGGAAGAATACTCTAGCTTCCTGACTGAGCCAGCTGGTCACCCTGAAGTCAACGGCGTTCATACCCAAGACTCCAGGACTGAGATACACCGCTGGCAAACCCCCAGACCTAGGGGAAAGGGGTAGAACAGGTGGTACAGTGGGGCAAAGACGGGGTGAGAGCTGGACATCTCCAGAGCCTGGTCAGCGGCCCACAGGCTGCCCCTGTGATAATCACCATTGGCCAGTGGGTGCCTGGGCCACAAGACAGCCCGGAGTCCCTGCCACAGGCTCACCAGCCACCAGGGCCAGATCTCCAGTCTCCTCCCAGGGAGAGGAGAGTAGGGAGGAACAAACCTTCCTGGTCTCCCGGGAAGCTGGGCTGGTGCTGGCCGTTTCTCAGGGTGTCAGGTTCCTTCTCTCAGCCCACTGACTGCCATCACTCCCCATCAGAGTTGGGGGCAGAATGGGCGGAAAGGGGAGTCAGGTGCTGGGCAGGGGGCACGGTGGAGTCAGAAAGGAGGAGAGGGCCGTGGAAGCTCTCTCCCCAGGCCCTAGTGTGGTGGGGCGTGGGTGGGGGCAGCCAGTCAGCAGGGACAGGAAGGCTGCTGGAGTCAGTCTACTCCTTTCTGAAAAGCCAGCTCTCACAGCAAAGAAAACCAGTCTTTTGAAAAGTAGATTTCTGCCCACAAGAGATCAATAAGGAAGGCCTCTGCCACCTAAGAGGCTCTGGAAGCCAAGCAGAGTTATCTGGGGTCTTAGAGGCCAGCGTCAGACCCAGACAGACGTTGGCTTCTCAGGGACTTGATGTCCTCGACTTAGGATCACAACGATGGCAGCTGATCCAGTGTGCCTGCTGAAATCCCTGCTGGCAGTAGTTGCACACATCTTTACCTGGCCCCTGGCCTTTTTCCTGGGGAACCTTTCTCCAAAGCACAGGAAGCTGCCTATGAACTGAATGTTGGGGTGGCCCCCAGGGTTCCAGAGCTGGACCCCACCCAGGTCCCCCACCCAACCCCTGGTGAGGTATGTGTGTGAGGGCTCTGTTATGTTGTCCAACATTTGAGTGACCTGGAAGCAGAGAGAGGCAGGGTATACTGGGACTGACCTTTGAAATCCATCTTCCAATTGGCTACCACATTTCCCAAAGCCCGATTCTGAGCCTTCCACTCCCTGCCCAAACTCTCACCCTGGCGCCACTTTCCCGACTCCCAGAGGGCTGCCAGCTGTCTGACTGCTACCTGACCTCACCAGAAGGTTACATCCTGTCCAACCTTCACTGCCCAGGGCAGATGTTAACTGCCCTCAGCGTCCTCCAGTGTCTCCTCAGGTGAATAAGAGACCCCCTCTCCATTCAACTTGTGGCATTTGCCTCTGTTACTTGGCGTTTTCTTCACATGCAAATTTTATCTCTAATAACAGGCTTTGAAGTGAGTGTTTTCAGGGCAATACCATGAAGAAAAAATCCTTTATACCAAGAAGGGGCTTAGGAATATTCTAAGAGGGGAGGGAGAGAAAATGAGAGAATGGAAGAAAGAAGAAAAGAGAGAGAGGAAAATAGGGAGAGAGAAGAAAGGGGAAGGAAGGAGAGAAAAGAACGAGACCTTCATTATTTCAGGAAAGTTGAATATTATAGTATTAGTAAGGAGATAGGGTTCTTCATGGAATCTTTGAATATTCAAGCTAAACGAGGCTCAGAGATCATATAGCCTTCCTTCCACAAAACCCCAGTGGGGCACCTTGTCTGAGGGTTCTTGGTGGTTGAGGCAGAGCTAAGGCAGGAGTTCAGCAATCTTACTGCATGGAGGCCCTCTGCCCAGCCACATTGCAGTCCTCCCTCCCCACAGCCAGATCCTCATCTGCCCACACACGTCACACATGGTGCTCCTGGAGAGGAACCCACCTGTTCAAGAATGACATGCCATGGCCCTGACAATCCCCCTCCCCTCCCACCCCTAGCCCCATCCCTTCCCGAGCTCCTTCCAGGAGGAAGCCAACTCCTACCTAAGGAAGTAACCTTGAAATGGCAAGAGACCAGCTACTAGGGAACTATTCCCATGGGGAACAGTGTTGACTTCCTTCTGTGGGAGATGCTTAGAAATGACCACGTGACTGGTTAATGCATCCTCTGAGATACATTTCTTAGAAGGTCACTTTGTTCCCCCAAGTTCCTTATCATAGGGCCTGTTCATGCACTTGGTCAACTAACCGCCCAGCAAAGGAGTATGAGAACTGGAGTGGGAGATGGCCTGGCTGTTCCAGGGTCCCTTCTCGGCCCACCAGGAGAGGAGGGCAGTTCACTGCACTGTCTCCGCCACTTCTTCACAGTTACGTCAAACTGGTCTGAAAGACTAGGCTTCATGATAGGGGAGGGGCAAAGTGACATGGTAGCAAGGACAGAGCATCCTTGGGTGCTTAGGAACCCCACCTGAGGCCTGAGCCCAGGGGCAAGGTGATGCCAGCTACAGGCAGGTGTCCAAAGACAGAGTCCCTGTTCTGCTCAGCATGGCCCCCAGGAGCCTCCTCTCTGCACTAACACAGTTCAGAATTCATTTCCTGCATCTTCTGAGCTTCCCAGTGGCCCATCCTGATTTCTCCAACCTGGGACACCTCCAAGTTCCCTGTGTCTAGACAGTAGATCCTTTGTGATCTATTCAGAGACAGGATGCTTAGGAAAGTGATACAGGAAAGATGGGGGAGGGAATACATTGTGGAGAGTCGTAAATGGCGGCCCCAGGAGTCTGGGGTATACTTCATGGCTAAGTGCTTGACTCCATCAGAGAAATCAGAATGAAGAACATAGAAAGTGGGCCATCTGCCCAGAACCTGCTCGCCAGGCTGTTCCCCCACCTCCAGGCAAGTCAGTTTAACCTCTTTTGCTCCAGTCCGACCAAGCCCGAGAGGGCTAGCCCCTGAGTCAACTACTTGGGCCGCCAGAGGTCTGCTTTCCTCCCTGTCCATCATTTAGTTCCCCCGACCTGTGGAGCATACAGGGCCTGGAGAGGAAGTGATATGCCCAATGGGATCCTTTGCAGCCACGAGCAGCTTTGTGAGTGCTTCCCCAGGGCCTGTCTTTGATCGCTAATGAAAAGCTCAGCTTATTCCAAGGAATGGAATTTTCGGCTCTTCAAACATGGAGGTGGGGAGTTTGCATCCTCAGGAAGCTGCTTCCCCATGGGCATCAGAGTAGATAGCAAACTTCCAGCAAGTAGCCAAGACCCAGTGTCTGGCTCCTGCTGCCCTCACAGACCGGAGAACGGGAAGGGAGCCCAGTACGGGTGGTTGGCTAGAGCTGGAATGCAGTTACAGAAGAAATCCCCTATGGGTAACGGGACATGCTTCCAGGAATCAATCATTCATCCAGAAGATAGCTCTTCTCCATCTAATGTCAATGAGGTCTGTATAAACATTCCCACCACTGTCAGAAAAGGGCATTTTGTGGAAAAGATAAAACAAATCCAACCCTTGGACACTAGCAATAGAACTGAAGGTACCAGTGGGGAATGGGGTGCGGGGGGGAGTGGTGATGGAGCTCACTGGACAATGGTGAAGAACACTGGGTGATTTGGGGAGGGCAGGGTGTGTGACATCTATCTTAGGAATAGGGAAACTGCACATAAGGGGAAATTGCACATATGGGGAACTTATGCTTATGAGTTCATTTTGATTTGTAAAACAAAGTTATTTCAATCAAATTCTAAAAAGCAAAGGACATTTTGGTCAGAGAACGTTGCTCTGTGAAGACAATTCCTGGCTTTCTCATTCACCAGTCCCTAGTGTCCGGCACAGACGCTAATATGTAGTAAGAGCACACTGAGTGAGTGATGATGAATGGAGCTGCGCATGTAAGCAGTAGCCTCTTCTAGGTGTGCAGGACAGCTGCCTCTGGCATTTTAGCACGTGGATTTGCAGGTGGCAGAGGAACGAATGTAACGCAAGGTCAAGTGCAATGTAGAAAGACTAACTTTGGAGACATTGCCCACAGAAAGATGGAGAATTCTTTCACTGAAGTCTACCAGATGGTGGGACCCAGCACACGAGGTGGTCAGTGTAACTCCCAACCAACTAGCTCAGAGAAAGTGGTTTCAGATCCAGAACAGAAATCCTTCTGCCATTCGTGACCAAAGAAGGAGGGTCGGTATGATGACGTAGGTTGGCTTTTGTAAACCACATACAGTTTCCTCCCAGGTCATGAGGTCAGAGGTTTGCCTAATATTCTTGATAGAGACTCAAGTAAAAATAAAACCAAAACCCAAAGCAAGAAACCACACAACCTCCAAACCGTAACACTTCGGAGCTCTGGGCCTGTCTTACATTAGCACTGGTGGACCCCAAATGAGCAGATCACGTTCAGAAAGCTGCTTCAACAGGGGTGTGCGGAACACACGGTCCATGACCCAAAGGCCTATTTGGACAGAGGGTGATGTCATTTATCTGCCTGCTATTCCCCAGGAAAATTCTGTTTCTTCACACCACATGTTCAGTGTGGGCCTTGTTAGGCTGGCCCACGGACAAAAGCAGCAGCGGCCATGCCCGGGAAAACAGCAGCCAAGCCCTGGGGGGAAAAAGGTGGATGACGTCAGAATAAGGGATGCAACCCCCACACCTGAATTCACAGGGCCAATCCCCAATCGCAATGTAGGAAGCCCGAGAAATTCCTTTGCTTAAAGAGCGCGCTCCCCTTTGTTCAAGCATGACTTCCCCAGCCCGCGACTTGCCCAGCCCCATTCTGTGGACTTGGGAACCTCGCCCGGGTGTGCAAACCCCAATAAAGCCCTGGCTATTCGACTTTTTGCCTAATTGACTTTTTCTCCTCGCGGAGCCCAGAAAAACCTTACAGGCCTCTGGCTGGTCTCAGCCCAGGCCACAGTTTGTTCATTCTGAACTACAATGCTGGGGCAGAGTTTAGATGTTTAGACCATGGCTTTCTCAGGTGCAGTTGTGTGTTAGCAAGATCACATCATGAATTTCAGAGCAGCCCGTGAAGCCAGGCTCTGTGGGCATTCCTGCCCTCCCAGGCCCCTGAAATCATATCACAGCAGGGGCAGGTGTCTGCTGGTTTTCAGATGGAGTCAGAGACAATTAAATTAGGCTCCCAACTGCTCTGGGGCACCTTGGTTTAGCACCCTGGGGTATGCGTGTGTCTCAGAGACAGCAGCAGAGAGACAGAGGGAAGGAGGTGAGGAAGAATGTTGATTGAAGTAGGAGAGAAAAGAAGAAAAGGCAGACAGAAGAGAACAATAAGAGGGGTGAAAGGGAAGCGGGGAGAGAGGCGCGTAGGAGCCCATGCCTGAGAACTGACAGGTCCCAGACATCTAACCAGCAGCAAAGGGCCCCCTCAAGTCACCTCAAGCGGCCATCAGCTCCCGGGCGGTCCCAGTCTGCGCTGTAACTGCCTCTGCTTCTTGCCACCCGATTGGCCCTGCCCAGGGTGACCTGGTCCAGCTGTGCCCTGACCACTCAGCTCATCACGTGGTATCCTGCAGAGTTAGCATCTGTCCCTTCAGCCAGGTCTCCCTGGATGAACCTCAAGGGCTCCCTCAAGCCATGACTGGGTCTTGTCCCAGAGAGGTAGGCCCAGGGCAAGTCCTCAGGGGCGGAGCCGAGCACCCCACCTTCCAACTGGGCTACGGCTTTCCTATCTGCAGAATGAGCACGGAGCGCCTTGCCTCTCGTCTGGCGGGGACCGTGGTGTCTGACAAAAGCAGATGCCTCCCACCCTCCACTGGGCCCAGGCTTGCCTGCAGCCGTCGGGCTCAGACAACCCCTGTTCCCCACAGTCCCCTCTCTCCCCACCAAGCCCCAATTACAGTCTACAGCAAAATACCAGGGAGGGAGGAGCGACCATTGCACCTAAGGGCTTCCTTGACTGGTGCAGGGACACCAGAGAGTCACGAATCAGCAACAACATTCCCACTGGGCCCAGAACTTCCCCAGGAGGAGAAAGTGCTTTGGATTAAGCATGTTTTCTCTCATGCCTTTATCTGAGATGTAAATGCCCCTCAAGGGGCACCACTTTAAGCCCCTGATGTTCACCGTGGATGGACTTGCAAGACAGAAGTTCTTACTGTCTGCCCAGAAAGAATGGAAACCATGGAGATGTGTGTGAGGTGGCGAGGCTGGGTGGGATGGCCTCCACCCTCCAGACCTGCCCGGCAGCCGGAGGAAGAGGCAAGTCCGATGACAGTGCTTTGCTGGTTGGACTCTCATCATCGTCTTTGATTCAGAACTTGACTTATCTTCTCATCAAATGGTTATTCCATGCCTATTGCATGCAGGTGCTGTTCTAGGATCTAGGGCTGCATCTGTGAGGTGAACAGTCCAAGTTCCCTGCCCTCGTGGGAATGCGACAGTTTGGCTCTGTCGTCGGTGGTCACCACGGGTCTGTCCATGCAGCAGGTGAAGGGTGGCTCCTCTAGACTGAAAGGAGTCAGTGTAAGGCTACACCAGACCTCAAAGACTTAGCACAAATAAAATAATAACAACTTTCAAATTACTTCTATAATGAAATGATCCATTTTGGATATAGTGAATTAAATTATATATGTTATTAAAATAGATCACCTTTTTTTTCTTTCACCTTTTTAAGGTGCCTGCTGAAACATTTGTCATTATATCTGTGTCACACATTATATTTCTATTGGACAGCCAGCACTGGCCTAGAATATACTGAGGAATATAAGAAAATATGTCATTTAATGAAGAGACAATGATGGGCTAGGGAGCCCAGGAGAGGCATATGAGTGGGGGGAATCTTTCCATTTTAGAGAGGCTGGCGGGGAGAGCTTCCACTGACTTTGCTTACAGAACTGAAGGAGCTAAAAGACTAAACAGAAGATACCGGGGGCCCAGCTTTCCAGGCAGACAGGGCTGTGCGTGCAAAGGCCCCGCGTGCAAAGGCCCCGGCGTGGGGGCGTACCTGGCACTTTGAGGAGCATCAGGAGGCAGTGTGGTTGAGTGAGATAGAGGAGAGCAGCGGGAGCTTAGGGACAAACACTGGGACTCAGGGAGACAGATGGTGCGGGACCACACTGGCCACTAGAGGGTGCTGACTTTTACTTAGGGTGAAATTAGGAACAAAAGGAAGGTGTCTGGATTTGACTCACTCTGGCTGCTGTGTTGCAAACAGGCTCTATGGGTGAGAGAGAAGCAGAACCCAAGAAAGAGATGATGGTATCTGGGACCAGGAGGTGGGTGGAGTAGAGGTAGGAAGGGTAGATCAGATCCAAAATATATGTCAAGGGTCAAGATGACCTGATTTGCTCACGGATTGGATATGGAACATGAGAGAGGACAAGAACTCCAGATATTTTGTCCTGAGCATCTAGGATGGTGAGGTTCAGTTTGCAAAAGAGGCCCCAGTTCTTCCCCTGGTCATATACACACACCTTATTAAATGACTTTACAGCTCCACCCATCAAAAGGTGGAGACTTTTCCCCACCCCTTGAATCTGGGCTTGGCCATGGGACTGACTTTGGTCAACAGAATGTAGAAATGACATTGTGCCAGTTCTGAGCTTCACAAGACCTTAAGGCTTTCACTCCTCTCTCCCCTCTCCCTCCTGCTTCTACTACGTGAGTGTGAGCAAGCCCAGGCTAACCCCTAGAGGATGACAGAGCATGTAAAGCTGAGATAAAATGTCCCAGCTAACTGTAAATGTAGAGGTGAGCCCAGATAAGACCAAAAGAGCGTCCCATCTGAGCCCATCTCAAAATATAAAGCCTCCACATTGTGAGCTGAATAAATGTTTGCTGTAAAGCCAAGCATCAGAGTGGTGGTTTTACAGGAAAAGCTAACTGATACAGATGTGTTGCCAGTTATTGAGGAGGGGACTTGAGTAGTGCTCTAACTGTTCTAAATGTGCATCTGGATGCTAAGAGTAAAATCCTTGTCATTGCTCCTTTGCAGCACCCAGGGTACCCTTGGAAAAGGACTGAATGTAATCTGGGTGCCCGGTGCACTTACCAGATGGATGGATGGTTGGATGGATGGCTGGATGGATGGATGGATGGAGGACTTACTAATTGGGTCCCTAAACACAAGATGGGTCCCTCAGTCACCTTCCCCTGGCAAAGCCAGAAGAGCTTTAATGCTTCCTCTCTCTCTGCCCACTGCTCCCTCAAGAGTTTTCAATGGAACCTTGATTTCCTAGAGCTTTCATCAGCGATAGCAACAGATACTTGAAACCATGGATCTGTGTGTTTCCTTGAGAACATAAAGCACGGATTTTTAGCCTCGATTTTGACCTCCCACACCCAACCTTTTCCCAGATGTGCTGGCAAATCCACAAATCAATTGTTTTGAGTTTTTCTTCCTCTCCACCCCCATGACATGTTAATTAGCAGTGAAAATGCCAAGAGCAAAGTCAAAAAGGCTGAGGACAACCCCCAGCCCTGAGTAGCCAGCTGGTGCAGCCCTGGCCGTCCGGCCTCTTCCATCCAAAGTTGGTGTTGAGTTCCTGAGCTTCAGGCACTGTTTTCTGCCTCCCTGCTGGTCTCGCCTCTCACCACAGGTGCTCCAGATCCCTCAGGAACTACACTCTGGTCCCTTCTAGATGCTGACAGTGAGGTCAGTACATCAGGTCACCTCTGACAAAGCATTCCCCAAACTTACCCCCACAGTCATCCAGCCCAGTGGATTACGGAGACTGTCCCCATTGCAGAGATGAAGACACTGAGGCTCAAAGTGAATTACCCAGCGTCACTGGGCCTGGGGCTGGGAATTTGGAGTTTGTTTTCTGAGTAAAGTTTGTCTTTCACTCTCATTATCATCAAAAGATATTCTCAAGAAAGGGCTGTGTACACTGAGGAAGAGGCTTCTGAGACAAATTGCTGGTGAGGTTGCTGACTTAGGTCGCACTTGGACATTTGACTGGTTTCAAACTCTGGCTGAGGGAGACACAGAGGCCCGGGTGTCATTGGCAGCTGGTGAGGTGCCCATGAGACAAGAAGAAAGGCCCATCTTGCCAGGTTCTTCACAGGCCCTGCAGGACTGTGACTGAGATCAGGCCCGGAGCCTGCAGACATCCGCCTGCATCCCTGCTGTCAGGGTGTGCGACCCATTTGCAGTGCGTGAGAGCACAAAATGAAGAGGTATTGGGGGCAAGATGGCGCCACTGGAGATAATGTGGACCCTTGTACGGCCCTTTCCAGCCACCACTGCATCCTCCCTCTCCACTAGGCACAGGAAGCCATGTGGGGCAGGGGCTCCACGTGCTGTGTTTGCCTTCTGGAGTATGTGTGCATGTGTGTGCCTGTGCGGATGCACATGCCAGTGTGTATATGTGTGCTTATGTGTGTCTGTGCATGAGTGCATTGTACACGCACTCACACTCACAGAGAAAGCCATGTCGCCTTGCACGCACAACCAGGAGTCCCGCTGGGATTAGTTAGGACTGCCTGTTGGCGATGACTTCTCAGAATCCTGGTTTTCCAAGTCAATTCATTTTTTTAAATGCCCACTCTGTGCCCACACAGCTGGAGAGGGCAGTCTTTTCGCTCCAGGAAGAAGAGGGATACACCTGGGTGCCGCTGCCTGCCAGCCTGGCCTTTCTCACTCATTTGCTGTGTGGTGTTAGGCAAGTAGCCTAAACCTCAGCTCCCAGACCGGAAAAATGGGCCTAAGGACACCGCCATCTGCCTGCAGGACTGCTATGGATTCAGGTGACATGTGCTGGGGTCAGCTGCCGTGAAGATTGTAAGGTGACACGCACGTGACCGGCTGAGTATTAGGAGGGTGGAGCAAGCATTCCTGAGTGCCTGAGGATACTGCCACAGCTGCAACGGCGAGGTTCGATTGCAGTGTATTTGCCGCAAAAGGAAATTCAGATTTCTGGAAGGTTCCATGAGACCTAACAACCGTAGTTCCCCCTGAAAAGCGAACCTGGGTGACTTGGGGCAGGGTAGGGAGAGGAATGTGCTTTTCCCTCTATATATACATTCTTTGCTCTATATGAATTTTGTACCATGTGCATATATTGTGGGTTTTTTTTAAACACACTGAGTCATTTTTTAGAATATAAAGAATATAAATATAGGTGCACCCACGTGGCTCAGACAGCTAAGGTATGGACCATGTAAAACCCAAGGACCTGGGTTTACAACGAGGGGCCAGTGGGGCAGTGGGGGTGAAGGGGAACCAAAAAATAAATAAATAATTATATCTCTCTCTATATGTGTGTGTGTATGTGTGTCTATGTCAAGCAGCGATGGTGGTCGATCTTCAGATCTTCACTGTTGTTCTGCCCCTTCTCACCTCCCACCTCCTAGACCCCAGCCTCCCAGGCCAGCCTGCAACTGTCTCTGCTCCCTGCTCGAATTTCACCTGTCTTCTTCTCAATTAAAAGAGATGCCAACTGAGATGCAAAGAAGTGGACAACAGTTTTCCCCACCCCAGGGGGCAGGGCTAGCACTAGTGGAACTGCAACTGGTCCTACAGGGCTCTGGACTCCAGAGTCCGGGAGGCTTGGGACCCCACCCAGAACCTACGGCCCCCAGCTGCTGAGACCGCTGGAGGAAGGACAGCTGTGAGCTCCGGCAGCCTGCCACAGGCTGGGAGAGGCAGACTGTGGGGGTGGAGAGAGTCTTCCCACGGCCCCTCTGACGTCGCTACATGTCTTCTAGCTTCGGCTGGGCTTGAGTGGCGCTGCTTTAGAGAGGTGTGTTGAGAACCCAACCCTTGGAAAGGGTCAGGCAACCCTACTTGTTCTAATTTCACTCTAGAGACAAGAGGTCCTGAGAGAGTTCCCAGCTCACATTGTTTTAAGCAAATAATTTTGAAAACTGGAGACACTGGAGACAACCAAGTTTAAGAGTTCCACAGAGCCTGGCCCCCCGAGCACCTCCAGATCCTCAGAGTGGGCATGTGGGCACTAAAAGCATCCATCATTCTTGGGGTACAAATGCCTCAGGAATTCTGAGGGGGCTGAGGATCCTGGTCAGGGAAACAAGGAGAACTTGCCCATGACCTTGGCCAGGGACTCCCCTCTGAGCCCCTGTGCCCTCACTGGTGAACAGGCACGATGATGCCAAACCCACAGGTGTCTCTGGAGCATGGAAGGCGTTCACTCCACATTGGCTGCTAATGGCATCTCCCTTTCCAGCAGGCCTCCTGACTAAGGTAGCCTTTTCCTCCATGAGTAGGTTGACTCTACGTGCCATTCTAACAGAGACAGTATGGATTTTTTTTTTTCATAGTTCCTGATCATCCTCTCATTTTAATATAAATGTCAGTTTTATACTGTTTTTAATAAACCAGGATCATCTTTAACATGGGGCAAAGGGGGCAGTTGAGCTGCCCTGGGCCCAGTCTGCTGAGGGGGCCCCAAAACAGCTGCCCCTATTGCCTCACCTTAAAGATGGCCCTGGCCGGCACTGACAGCAGCAGGCCACAGCTGCTACTGCTATTCCCGCCCCCTGTGAGGAAACAGGAGTCAAGTACGAAGGGGATTCCCCACCACCCCATATGCACCTGTTTCTTCAAAAGGAGTAGAATACCTCAATGTGGTTGAGCTGCAGGTAAGTCCTGTGGGGGTTATCTCTGTCACTGCGGGGGTTATCTCAGGCACTGTGGAGGTTATTGGGCATTTCTGGCACTGAGATGGTTAAAGCGACATGTGTTTTAGGCAGGACATTTAGAGCAGGACGGCAAATCTGGTTTTTGTCTAAGGTGCCAAAATGGCTTATACCTACCAGCCCTGGCCGTTTGTGTGAAGGCCCACTGGGACACATGTCGTTACTACGCAATGACCAATCAGCATTATCTAGTACTTACTTGTTGTTGGCCTGGGTGCTTTGTTCCTGCTTAGATTGTTCTGCCTTCTCCCCTCCCCATCCCATTTTTGTCATCCCAGTGTCCTGTTTTGATCTCAAGGAAATATGGCCAGCCTATCCAAGAGTGGGGGGTGTTCACGACTGAGTAACTGCCTTTCCTGTCTGCCCTGCATCCCTGGGTTGGCAGAACAGTTCCCAGTCAGTCTGTGGCTCACAGGGCCCTCAACCAGGGGCTGCAGCTCTGGGGATGGGGTGTATGGAGGACAGGAGAGGAAGGGGACAAGTAAGAAGAAACAAACAAGGCAGACGTGGCAGCCAACACTGAGCCCTGCCCGCTCCCGGGAGCCCTCTGGGCACCCTGAGCTGTGCAGCAGAGGACTCGGTTCCCAGGGGGATATTTGACAATTTGACAAGGGGTGCTGCTCTCTGCTCTGATCCTGCTGTCTTCCGAGCCTGGCAGCCAGCTGTGAGCTGCTATCAAGAGTCAAGAAAGACAGCAGCAGATGAGCAGGATGTGTTTGCCTGCAGGTGGTGAGCCTCTGGGGCTGCCAGGCAACCAAGGGACCAGGGCTGCGAGTCTGCCTCTGGCCAGCTGGGCAATCAGCTCAAAGCCAGGGTATGTCCTTTCCACCCCATAGTCCCTGGAGTTCACCCGTCCCCAACCAGGACTGTGGATGTGGCAGGATTCCTGGGCGGTTGCCCGATGAGAGATCTGATTTTGAAGGACCGAGTGGGAAGACTGAGATATGGGGGGGAAGGGGCCAGGCTTTGATTCCCCAGGCTCAGAGATGAGCCATTCTCTCCCACTGAGCTCAAGATCTGCACTTGGGGAGGAGAGGGCGTTTAAAAATAGCACAACTGACTCGAATACCTCTGCTCCCTGCCTGCTGCAAGTCAGATCCAATTACTCTGCTGACAAGAGACTTTAGCCCAGAGGCCCTGGCATCCTGGTTCCTCTCCAGAGGGCTGGACGCCAGGGTCTCCCAGTCCCTCTTCTTCCCAGGGGCATCAAGGGTCTGCAAGAAAGGGGTGTAAAGACGACATTCACTCATGACCCCGCCCCAGGCTATTTGGACATGTCCAGCTACTTGGCCAATTTCCTTGCACACCACCCCCTCCCTACTTGTTCACACTGGGAAACAGCCCCAGATATCTGGCCCAAGCCTGAGATTCCACTGGGAGAGTCCCACCCCTTTGGAATATGATGTCTCTTGCAAGACTCCCCACTAAGATCCAAGTGAGCCTCTCTGACATGGGTACACAGCATGTCAATTCCACAGGCAAGAACCTGTTATCTGGCTCATTGCGGGCACACACATGTGTTGAAATGAATGGATCACGAGCAAAGGGGACTTGGAAAGAAATGCAAATGGCCTCGTGCAACCCCCTCCAGCTGCGATGGCGAAAAATAATCAACTGACCCAGAACACATGTCCTATTAATTATGGCACATGGCATCATCTCCTCAACAAAGGCCAAGTGAAGAGGTCACCTGTCTCTTGTCCCTGCAATTCAGTAAACTAGCCCAACCGACACCTTGCCAATGAACCTGTTAAGCCAGCAAACGTTGGAGTGGAAGCTCTTTCCTGCAAGGCTCCCTCGTCCTTCTCTGTGGAGCTGTCTTCTCTCTACTGACTCTCTCACTGCACGAAACTCTTGAAATGACTGGATATTCAGGGAATGCAAACTAAAGGAGCTGTCCTTGCGGCCTGCAGGGTGCGGGGAGGTCCCTGAATCTGTCAGACATGTTTTACCCAATTTGTCTACATTTGTCATTTTCCATTTTATGAGTCATCATAAGGATCCTTGTCTTTGCAAGGTCCTCGGGGTAGAGATAGGGTCTTGAGCATCTGCCACCCATGACAGCCAGCACCTGGCACACACCACTGCCCAGATGTTTGACTAGTGGTTAAGTGTGTGCATGTGCGTGTGTGTGTGTGTGTGTGTGTGTGTGTGTGTGCGCATGTGTACAAAGGCAATGTAAAGATCCAAGGATTACTTGCTGACCACCTTCCTTAGTCGGGACAATTGGGAAATTATGGACAAAAAGAGTTCCCATGTGCCTGCCTATGGTGACTAGAGCGACAGCTGCTTTTCCTTTCGCTGTGTCTTTGTACATGTCCTGTGATGGACGTCCATTGACATGCTCATCATCTAAGCCCCTGGGTGGCTACTGGGGATAACTTTGAGCATTTCCAGGTCTACTTCCAGATGACAACCAAGATCTAGGCCCCACCACCACCTTCCCGGGGTGAAATTGCCATCAAGTATCAGGAGCCTTGTTAAACTGGAATGAGAATCCATCAACTGGCGGTCATAATGTGGTCTGTCAGTCTTGCTGCCCAAGGAATTCATGCTTCAACTCAGAACCACAGCTGGACGGCCTCCTTCCTTCACCCCAACGGTGGGAAGCCAGGTATGGGTACACAGAAGCTGGAATGACAAGAGGTGAACACCGGAACTCCCTCTCATTGTTCTCGCTGTCATTCGTTCTCTCTTTCATTCACTCATCAGCAGCTCTCTCACTGGGGCGAGCTGGAGAGCAGAAGGCAGAGCGCAAGGAGCCATGCCCAGCTAAGCATGTGGTGCCTTTAGAAACGGGAGCAGCCACCAAGCAGGACCCTGACATCGTATAGCTTAAAAGAGGAAGGTACTGGAGGGATGGCCGAGCCATACCACCCATCACCCCCCACCACATAAGCAGAAGATCGGGGTCCACAGTTTGGCAGTGGGGTGAGAATTCGGCACACTTGTGGTGGAGAGGGCTTGGCAATGGCCTTGAAGATTACAAATGCATTAACTCCTTTTAACTGGCAATCCACTGAGCAGCCTATAGATAAATGTATACAAATCCACAGAAATACATGTTTGATAGGCGCACATTAGATTGTAAATACGGAAGGCTGGAAACAACCAAAGGCCCACCGACAGGAGCACGTGTGCAGGGTGGTGTGCGATGTTGAGGAAGAATGGCCATGATCTCCAGGGTGTCTTGAGGTGAAGAAAGCAAGAAATATGAAAGGCTCTCTGAAGCCTTCATTTCATAAATGGGGAGGCTGAGACTCAGGTGTGGGAAAAACGCCTCTCTTACTCAGAAACAGTTCCGTGCTGAGACCCAAGCCACTGATTCCATTGGCCCAATTTTCACCTTGTCAGGAGCCCACAGCCCCTCTTCGACATGGCCTGGAGCAGAGAATTCTTTCTCTCTCAAACCCCAACTCTTAGCGCACCGATGTTCTTGCCCATTTCCTCCTGCTTCTCTGCGACTAAGTAAAGAAGACCATCCCTTCCCGACAGAGGTGCCCAAACCACAAGGCACAAATCAAAATCCTTTGACCGCCTTCCTTCCCTCCTCTCAGAAGAGCCTGTGGTCACACAGGACTTGCTCATTTTGTATCCTGCGGTCAAAGCACTTCACGTCACAGTGCCGTTTCCCCCACTTCAGTGATAAACTTGCAGACCGTCCTTCCTTGGGGGAAGTCGAGGCATCAACATTCTCCTTCTTGCTCCTAAAGTCTTGGCGTCACAGGACGGTCAACATCGAGGTTGCATCTGCCATGCGCGAGGCGCTGTGAGATGCTGCACATACGCAGGTGCGTGCTGCTCGGTGGCGGATAGGATGGCTCTGAGAGGCGCCAGGGGACTTTGCCACCATGGGAACATCACGGAGAATAATCACACAAACTCAGATGACAGCGCCTCCCACTACCCAGGCGCCTACTGGGACCAGCATCACTGATGCGATCTGTCACTGACCAAGCGATGCATGACTGTATTAACCCACAGAATCCTAGGGATGCCACGGGGCGGCTCCTCTTATGATTCCCACTTAACCAGTGAGGAAACAAGGCACAGAGAAGGCCAGTAACTTGCCAGAGGACATATTTGAAGTAGAAAATGGCCCTGAGGGCAGCAAGGCAGTGAGCAGGGCACTGAGATTTGAAGCAGAAACCACAACTTGCAGAAAGTTCTGTGCAATGATTCAGAACATAAAGGCACTGCACAGACCATCAAAGCGCCAGTCCTTTGGACACCAGCTCAGTCACACCCATGTGCTGCAAGATAAGACCACAGCAAACTGATCTGCCAGCAGTCCCCAACAGGCTTGTGTGTTCAAAGACAGGACTTCTGACAGTTCCAGCAAGCCTCCAGCTGACAACATCTGACCACGACCACCCTAGAGTGGACACCAGCCCCCAAGCTCCGTAAGTGCCCCCTTGAGAGGCTCCGCACCTTCCCACAACGCTGCAGCAGCTCACATGTCTAACTTTGTTTGGCTCTGGGTGTGTTCCTGGTGGTCCTGCCTGGGGGGGCTTCAGTGAACAGACTGAATGCTAATCCCAGAAGGTCCTCGGTGCTGAGTGAGACATTCTACTGCTTCTGGCTTCCAGCGGGTGTGCCATAAACCAAGCTGACAGCGGCCAGGTCAGCTGAGACCAGCTCTGGTTGGGTGAAAGGGAGACTGGGCCAAGAGATGCAAGGCAAGGGTTGCCCCTTGGCAGACCCCCTACCTCCAGCTCCTCAGTGGCCTCTTCCTGACTCCTTAGAGCAGATGGAAGATTCCTCCTGTTCACCTGCCCCTGAATCAGCTGCCTCCATGGAGCCCACACCCTCCAAACCTGACTCCAGCCCACTGCTCATGCCTCCCTGAGTTACCTCCAGGTCTTCCAAGTTACTGGAGTTTTTCCACCTCTAAATATCGTCTCAGGCTGTTTTCCAAAAACCTGAAATGCAACATCCAACTGCAGACACTTCAAAGTCAGCCACCAGCCTGCCTCCTCTAGGAAGGCCTCCTGACTACCTCACTGGCTCTTTGCCGCCCTGGATTCCTGGTACCATCCGTCTCTGTGCTTCCTAGTAGGCCAGGCCCCCTTGTGACCTTTGGGATGATGCAATGCCATGATGTCACCCAATTCGTTACCTGGGTGGGACTTGTCGCCACAAGGGAATGCTCCTTCCCTCTAGGCAGGAGTTACTGGACAGGGCAAGGCATAGAGGCCAGCAACAGTTTCCCAGCAAGTGCTTCCTTGCACTTTATTTAAAAAACCCAGCTATGAATAGCAGCTGTGATTCATTTTTTTCCATACAAGTCACTGCTGGAGACTCAGGTCTAGAAATGGGCTCTGCATGAGGAGGGATTAACTTTCAACTTCAAAAGCAAACAAGCTACACTAAAGAAGGCAGACAAATTGAGCAAAATGGACGCTAACAAGTTAACATGGGCCTGTTGGGTGACGGGATTAGGAATCATATCTTCCAAATGTCTTTGTCAAAAGATTTTATGGTGGGGGAAGAAATAAAGTCATTTAACAATAGAATGACAATAGGTGTCAGAGAAAAAGACACAAGAACAAGGTAATTGTCCCGGCAGCTATCAGCAGCTCGGGTGGGATGACAGGAGACTACCAAACAGGAGAGAACTTGAACCCCAAAAGGCTGGTGAGGCTGATGCTTGACGCCTCGGTCGCAGCTGGGCCGCCCCCCGCCCCAGCGTGGAATGAAGGCCACGTGTGCCCTGGAAAGGGAGGCGAAGGCCTTGTCACTGAGTCCACGTGCTTCAAGTCAATCTCAAACACACAGAATTCCAGGCAAAGCAAAGGGAGCTCAGCTGGACGCAGTAGAAGGCAGTTTACAGTCCTCATTTCCCCGAGAGGTGGCAGAGGCAGGGGCAAGAGTCAGGTTCTAGGAGGTTTTGGATAACTCTTAAATAAGAGCTCCATAAATAGCCATTTTTAAAGGGAAACTAGGCTTTCCAAGGACAGGGCGGGAGTGATAGCATGGAAGACAAGGGCGCTCCGCCGGCGCTGCTGGGGTGTCTCCACCAGCCTCGGGGGCCGGCTGGACTGCCTGACAGCCGCCCTCACTGCCCAGGCCCCTTCCAGCCAGGCCCACGCCAGGAGGGCAGCTCTGTGTGGGAGGGCAGGAGCCTCCTGGCCCCACGCAGCAGCCTCTGAGCGCCTGGCTGCTGGAGGGCCTGGCGCCGGGCCTGCCTCAGACCCCTCTGGGTCAAACTTCTTGCCTGGGGTGCATGGGGAGCCCCTGCCCCAACCTGCCACCTCCACCGGGTGACCGTGGGCACGTCAGACCCTCTCATCTGCACGCAAGCCTGGACGCGGTTTCCAGAATGAAGGGCTGCCGGACTGTGTGTCCTCAGAGGCTGGGCCCCAGGGGGCAGCCCCAGCAGCACCCCTGGGCGTGGCCACCCCGAGGGGCCACCTGAGCCTGGAGCTCTTACTCTGCCCAGACATGTAGTCCTCTTAGTGGTCACTCTCTCGGGGGGCTGAGCAGGGGGAGTTTGTGCTGCAGGACTGTTTATGAGTTCATGGGTGTGCACGGGGGGGACGTGTGGGTATGAGACGTGCGTGTGTGCAGATGAGGGGGTGACAAGGGCCTGAGTGGGGAAGGGCGCGCAGTCACGTGTCGCGAAACGACCAGACGCGTTCTGAGGAAGGTATGTTCAGGTCGCGCCATCGCTGTGGGGCGCCAGTGCTGTCATCTTCATGAGCCTCGGTGGGAGCCACCAGGCTCCACGCGACGGCCTCTTGGGACCCCTGTGTATGCGATCCACTGTGGACTGAAACCTTGTTGAGAAACGCATGACTGTACACAATGTGTCTAAGTATGTGTGTAAATATGTGCGTGCAAATGTGTGAATATGTGTGCAAGGGGAGTATGCCCACAATGAACGTGTTGAGGTACATTCACGCGAATGCTGTGCCAGTGTGCAAACATGCACAATATGTACGTGTGCGTGAAGGGAACGAGGAGAGGTGTTGTATAGGAGGGAGGGAGGAGTGTGCCTGTAGATGTGCATGTAAGGGTGTGCACAATGTGTGAACGTGTATGTGCATGTGCAGAGGTGTATTATGTATGAATGTGTTTGTACGAGGGATGTGTTGCTATGGGTGTGTAAGGGTGACACATGTCTAGTTATGGATATGTAGTTGAGTGTGTGTATATAACCAAGAGTGCTAGCATGCACACTTGTGAGTATGCATAGGCATATGTGTGTGTGCACCTGTGCACGTGAATGTGTGAGAGAGGCGTATTTGGAGTATGTAAGGCTGCGCACATGTGCACTTGGAGGTGTGTGAGGGGAGCACGTGGATGTGTGAGGGGAGGACGTGGACGCGTGAGGGGAACACATGGACGTGTGTGAGGGGAGGACGTGGATGTATGTGAGGTGTTAACGTGGATGTGTGTGAGAAGAGGACGTGGTTGTGTGTGAGGGGAGCACGTGGAGGTGTGTGAGGGGAGCACATGGACGTGTGTGAGGGGAGCACGTGGATGTGTGTGAGGGAGGACGTGGATGTGCATGAGGTGATGACGTGGAGGTGTGTGAGGGGAACATGTGGACATGTGTGAGGGGAGCACGTGGATTTCTGAGGAGAGAATGTGGATGTGTGCGGTGTTAACATGGATGTGTGTGAGAGGAACACATGGACGTGTGTGAGGGGACCACGTGGAGGTGTGTGAGGGAGGACATGGATGTGTGTGAGGGGAGCACGTGGATGTGTGTGAGGGGAGCACGTGGTTGTGTGTGAGGTAGGATGTGGATGTGCATGAAGTGATGATGTGGAGGTGTGTGAGGGAGGACATGGAGGTATGTGAGGGGAACATGTGGACATGTGTAAGGGGAACACATGGACGTGTGTGAGGGGAGCAAGTGGATCTGTGAGGGGAGAATGTGGATGTGTGAGGTGTTAACGTGGTTGTGTGTGAGGAGAGGACGTGGTTGTGTGTGAGGGGAGCACGTGGATGTGTGTGAGGGGAGCACGTGGATGTGTGTGAGTAGAGGACGTAGTTGTGTGTGAGGGGAGCACGTGGACGTGTGTGAGGGGAGCACATGAATGTGTGAGGGGAACATGTGGAGGTGTGTGAGGGGAGCACGTGGATGTGTGTGAGGGGAGCACGTGGATGTGTGTGAGGGGAGCACGTGGAGGTGTGTGAGGGGAGCACGTGGAGGTGTGTGAGGGGAGCACGTGGACGTGTGTGAGGGGAGCACGTGGATGTGTGTGAGGGGAGCACGTGGAGGTGTGTGAGGGGAACACAGGTGCGCACCCAGGCGGTCTCACTCAGGGTGGAGGAGGGAATATTGATTTTTCAGGAAGGTTTATTGCAGGAAACATTTAAGCAACAAATAACTAGAATAAAATACTCTGAGGCTACCCTTAGAGCAAAACCCCAAATCTCTCCGTCCAGCTCCAGACCTTCCGAAGTCTTTGCCTGGGGGTCCCACATGCACTTCTGATTCAACCCATCCGAATCAAGTTTATCTCCCATCCCACAGCCCCTTGGGGTGTGCGGGACTCTTCGGGACCCACGGTGCACCGGGATCCTGGGAACCAGCATTCCCCGCCGCCCCCCGCCTTCGGCCCCGCTGCTTCTCCGCCACCTGCGGTAACTCCCACCACACTGCCTCAGCCGCGTCTCCCGTTCGCGTTGTCACTGCCTGGGCCGCTGCACCCCTCACCGCCCACCACCGTCCGCCTGCACCGCCCCGCACACACCAGCCCCCCACCTCCTGGGGGGCAGCTCACAGCTGCTCTGACTCCCTCTCTGGCCACAGGCACCTCCCACAGGCCTGCTGACCCCGGAGCCAGAAATTCTCCGACAGACCCGCATTCAACTTGCCTGTATCCCAGAGAGAACCAGCATGTCTGCCACCCTGTGCACAAGAGATGAGCTCAGAAATAGCAGACTCATTGCAGGAACCGGATCCAACATGAAAAGGAGTTTGTGAGGAACCTCGTCCTTCCCCAGATGGCCTTTGGCCTATTATCCTCTTTCCAGTGAAGCTCAGCTCTGTGATGCAGTGGAGAGAATACGGACTTTGAGACTAAAAAGAGTCAATGTGAATTCTGCACGTGCCACAGCCATAGCGTGATGTGACCTTGAGCACCTCGCTTCACTTCTCTGACCTCCTCGCTTTAGTTTCTCCAACTCGAAAAGCGGCTAATAATCAGGACTTCGTGGAGTTTGGGGAGGATAAAATGGCCTCATTGCTTGTCTGACACAAAATAAGTGCCTATACTTATTCTGTCTTTGTCACCCTCTGTCCTTGACCTCCCTCCCTCCAATTAGTGAGAATTCATTCGATTTAAAAAGAGGAAGAACATCGTCCCACACAGCCAGTGAGCCCACAGCTTCCAACTTCCAGGGCAGCACCAGGACCTTTCCTGGGTGTGATGCAAGGACAATCGAGCCATTTTTGAGGAATCGAGAGCTGTAGCAGAGGGGCAGACATTTCAGACCGTAAATGGTGCTTCAATTTCCCCACAAGGGAAAAAAGATGAAATCCAGAAACTTTCTATTGGAATATAAAACACCTTGATAAATTGTTAATGGATTTTAAAATGGTTTGGGATCACTTAAAAAGGGAAGGGGGAGCGAGAGGGGACTGATCATCCCTTGGGGCCAGGAGAGGTCCCCAAAGAATGAGCCTTTGTGTGGGGTTACCCAGGTTGGAAGATGAACAGCAGAGGGTGATGGATCTGATTTCACCAGGCATCTGGCACGTTGCATAAGGAAGCATTTAATAAATATTCACTGAAACGAATGAATCAGGAAATTGAAGAAGACTGTTATGAAATGTTTGTAGATAAAAATGAGAAATGTCGTCTGGGGGGTAGATACGACACTTAGGTGAGCTGAGCTGACAGACTGACTGTTGGTTAAGGCCAACCCTTAGGAAGGCAGCCGGGGCTGGAGGTGCTGGAGCAGGAAGTGGGGAAGACGGGGAGGCTCTCGGGGCCACGCCACAGGTGTCCATGCTTAGCCTTGACCTGGTCCGCATCTCCAACCCTTACTTGACTGGAGATTTGCATTCAGGTTTATCAGGTCTGCATATACTCTAATATGAGAGGGGAAGACGTTTTGCTAGCGGACAGACTCTAGCTTCCATGAGATTCATGATCTAGAAGCAGCCTGACCGAACAGCAGGGTGGCCTGGGGATGTCACTTTGTTTGTCCAGAAGAGGACAAGGGGTTTGCTAATGGTCCCTTTGTGCCCTCATGCTCTTGGATCCATTGTAGAATTTAAATACAAGGAAGCTTCATTCTTAACAGAAAGATGCTAAGATAAGAGCTCTGAAATATTCCACAATAAGGAAAAAAAAAAGTTACCGAGTGACAGTAGTGGTTGGAAAAACGGAAGGGTGTGGGGGTGAAATGCTGAGTGACAACCCCTAACACTGGCTGGAATTTGGTTTGCTGATGTGCTGAGTTAGGTGGGACCAGCCCAGCAGACTGCTGGCTGGTGGGGTATTTTGGGGGAAGCAGCTCCCTGGGAAACAGACCCAAGTCCCCAGGTCCTCGCTCTCGGACAGGGCCTGGTGGAGCGGGCTTGGCCCTCACCTCTTAGGAGGACCCTCAAGTCCCTGGGGATCTGCCCTGTCTCCCTGTGTGTCACCTCCCCTGGATTCCCAACTCATGTTGAGTGGCTGGGACTATCAGCCTGGCACAATATTGCCCTGTAGGAGAGTGGCATCCCCAACATTGCCAGCACAAGTCTCAGCTTTCATGGTGGCAATCATTGTCTGCAGTGACTTCACCTCCCTGTACCCCGCCACTGCCCTTTCCACCTGCCCATCCAAGCCTGTTCTCCTCTCCCTAATACACCCTCATAAATAAGTTGTAAATGCCTCCATGAGCCCCATCCTGAGCCCCTTACCAGAAGATTCTATTCAACAGAAGGCCATGAGGGAAAAATACAATTAGTGAAGGGGCAGGATTCAGCCATAGGATAGCACAGTGATGGGGCTGCCGAAAAGCCGGCACGGTGTTCAGACCCAGTGACAAGACAGCACAGCCCTGAGTGTCTGCTCCAGACTTTCTGTGCTGAGAGGCGCACTGCACAGCAGGGATGTTCAGGATGGCTGGGGACCCGTGAGAACAGGGAGTGTTCGGACTGACCTGGAATGATGCTGGAGAGAAGATGCTGGTCCCCCAGAGCACTGAACGCTGAATCGGAGGCAGGTCACACAATCTTACCACAAAATGACAGTTCACAGACTAAAGGGCTCTGCTTGCTGACAACTGGAGTGAGGACAAGGCCAACATAACAGTCTATCAGACCAGAAAGCAACCAGCAAGTCCTTTACTGAAGCCCCATCTATTCACGGGGCAGCTGCTGGGGCCCAGCCCTCTTCGGGAGCCACGGAGAAGGAGATCAGGCCCCGGCCCTCATGCAGATACTGGCCAAATACAAAGACAGCAGCAGCAGACTACCACGCGGCCGGGGTCAAGGGCACCAAGAAGACACGAGAGATAAACACGAGGTCAGAGAACAAAACCACGACGAGGTTTCAACTCAGTCCCGTGAGAGTGGCCTCTATCAGAAAGACAAGAAATAGCAAGTGCCAGTGATGACATGAAGGGAAGGACCCTTTGCACACTGTGGGTGAGACTCACTTCGCACGGCCTCTTTAGAAAACTCCATGGATGTTCCTCAAAAAAATTAAAATAAAGTTTCGGCAATTCCACTTCTGGGTATTGAGCTGAAGAATGTGCAAACACAAATTTAGAAAGATCTCTGACCCCCATGTTCACTGCAGCACTGTTTACCATGGCCAAGACAGGTCGCTGCCCCAGTGCCCATCGACAGCTGCGTGGGTAAGGATGTGGCCTGGATACTCAGTGAACTACTACTCGGCTGTGTGTGTGTGTGTTCGTGTGTGTGTGTGCGTGTATCTATTTATATATATATACATATATATATTTCATTTTTTTTTTTAATTTTAAGATGATTTTTTTGCCATTTTTGTCAACACAACACTAAATGAAATTAGCCCGGAGAAAAATAATATAGTATGATTTCACATATATGTAAAGTATAGAGACGCAAACTTAATGAACAAACAAAATAAAAACAAGCCCTAGACTCCGCCAACAGAATGGCGGTCAGGAGGGGAAAGAAGAGTTGGCTGGATGGCGGGGATCGTGGGCATGGTGCAGCGTACATAACTGCTGAAGTGTGAAGATGCACACCTATCACTTAGTCACATAAGCGCATATTACCTCAATAAAAACAAAACAAAAAAACACGATGATCAGAAAGATTCAGAACATTCTTAGAAGTCAGGGCTGGAGCTGGAAGGAAACCAGGACATCCCAACCGTGAGAGATAAAACCAGGCGTAAGGGGTGAAATGGGATGAGGGCCTATGCTTGGAGAGGGGCACCCTGGGAGTCAGATTGCCCGGCATTCCCAGAGGCCTGAACATGTGGGGGCTGCTCCCACATTTGAACCTCGCTAACCCGGAGCCTCATTTTCTTCATCTGTAGAATGGGTTCCTTGTCCCAATCACCTTTCAGTATGGTGTACACAAAAGTCAACCGTGGTGTAAAATGTGAGGGGAATCAGGGAATTTGGGAGAAACAGTGAGAGATGAGGGAGAGGAGAAAGGACAGGGTCTGGACCTGAAAGGAGGAACTAAGATGTGTGCTGGATGAATGATATTGAATCTAAAATACCAGATCTCTGTGTGTGTCCCGAGTCTGCTATTACGAGGGCATAGCCTGGGGTCGGTCATTTCCTCTCTCTGCCTTTCTGTTACCTCATCTATGTAGTGAGGTGCCTTCCATTTTAATAGTCCACGATTCTCAGAGCCCCCAGATGTGAGGGAGGAAGAAGCCAATTTTGCCTCTAGGTCACAGGCAGCCCCAGACACTGTCATTGCAAAAGACCTTCCCTTCTGTTGCCACCTCCTTTACCTATCAAAGGTGAGCCCTCCTGAGTCCCAGTTCCCTGGATTCTGTTCTCTGCCGCTGGTCAACAGCCGCCTACGTTAGCTGATCACATCAAACACCCCTTCCCTGGGAGTTATGTGCCTTTGTCCCGTTCAAGCGCATATAGTCCCAGGAAACTGCCCTAGTGGAGGTATTTGAAGGAGGGTGGAGAAGGGTATCAGTTCCACCAACTGCTGCCTGTGTGACCCTGGACAACTGTGACTCTGGACAAGTGCTTCTCACAGACTCTACTGTCCCCATCTGGAAAATGGGCACAGCTCTCCCTCCTTGGCCAAGCCATAGGGTAGCAGAGAGTTCTGAAGAAAAACAGGTAGTAGAAAGTATTTGCCATCATAAAAGACAAAAAGCAGTGTCCCAGGCTCCCTGGGGACTCAGTTAAACTACAGATCTCCAGGTCTTGCAGAGAGTTTGCCAGACTAGCCTCTCCCACAGCCATTCAGGATGCCCGCGCTTCAGCAAGAGCCCGGGAGGTCCGTTTTGCAGAGCAGTTTCAGGACCACTGCCCCACATATGTGTCCTGTCAGCGACTAGATATTAATGACATGTCTTATTTGAGGTCAGGATCCAAGGAGGCAAGATAGAAGCCAGAAGGAGAAAGGGCAGGAATGCTGAACAAAGAGGAGGAGCTTGGGATTTCAGGCTCTTCTGTGCCCAGGGCCAGATCCCTATGGCAGAGCTTTAAGGTCACTAGCTTCCATCAAGCCTGTGGGGGCTGGACTAGGTCCTCTCAATTCAACAACAGCAAAGCTGCCAGACCTCCCTGCAATTTAAGACCCACCAACACCACTGGGTCACACCAGTTCAACCCTCTTCTGCAAACTTTCCCTGACTTCCCCCTCTGTATTCCTTCAGCCACACCATCTGATGCCTCATAGGACACTGTCTGGCACTGACAGATGGTCTCATCCGTGCTAGCTTTGTGTCCCCACTAGCAATGGCACCTTGGGGGCGGAGCCGGGTTTCTTCTCCCATATTCCGTAGCCACCTGGTGCATACCTATGTCTACTGCCTGGCCTGGGGTGGCTCTTCCTTCCGCTGTGTCCTTCCTCCCACCCCGCCTCTTCCCATGACCACACACTCACCTTCCCACCCCTGTGACACCATACAACACATACACACACACACACACACACACACATTCACACTCACACATTCTCCTAGTTCATCACATGTGCACACACCACACACTCTCCTACTTCCCCTCTATACACACACACACACATCTCTCACATACAGAGACACTCTCTTTCCTTGCCTGGCCTCACACGCGCACACACACACACCCTGTCACCTCGACACAACGCCTCTCTCATACACACTCTCCCACCTCAAATACATAAACATAAGCGCGCGCACACACACACCCTGCCTCAAGTGATCTACGGTGACTTCTGCTCTCAGTCACCACTGAGAAACCCGCACACAGGTCTGATAATTCTTGACCTCAGAGGAGTCACTCATTTCCTCCCACCGTCAGGCCCCACTCCTGACCCTAAGAAAGGCTGAGGCGGGAGATGACAGAGGACAGCCACTCAGTCCTACCCTCCTCTCCAAGCTGGAAGGTTGGGGGGCCCCAAAGAAGGGACCCACCTCCAGCACAGGCTTTAGGCCCAACGTGAAGCCAGGACTCCGGGCCTGGACCAGGAGGCAGGCCTCGGGGACTCCTGGCAGAGGGCAGCTTCCTGTTTCTAAGAATCTGGGCCTTTCAAAGTCCTCTCCCGTCGGGCCGCTCTGACACAGACAGCATTGTGGTGCCTCTCCAGCGCAGGCTCAGATTTCCCTTCCAGGCTCTCAGGCTTTCAAAGGAAAAGGGAAGCCAGGAGGCCGCTGAGACACCCGCTGGACTTGGCAACCCCAAGCCAGTTAGAAAATCAGCAGAAAATCCACCCAACCCACACGGTGCCATGAATTCGGTTGGCATTTCAGAGGCCCAGGCCTCCGTGGTGTCCCTCCTTGGATGCCCAGGTGTCACCATATGGTGTGGTTTGCCAGCCGGCACTACCACAATGTCTGGGTCCCTTCTCGGGAGCCCCCCAGCCTTCACTTCATGGTCCTGACAACCGGGCTGAGAACCGAACAGTCTGACACTCTTGGCTTAAGTAGGAACAAGCAGGTACTTTACAAATATGCTAAAATCCACTTACCCTGACGTGAACTGAGCTGAGCTAATTGAATTAATTTCATATTTAACAGCTAGTAGTTGAGAATCTCCTGTGTGCCAGGCACAGGCTGGATTCTGAGGACTCTGGAGCGACATGGTCCATGCTGTTAAGGAGGTCACCCTCCTGAGGGAGGACAGCTGTGCCCCCAGGCAGTCAGAATTTCTCTGCAGAAGCCTGGACCTGCTAACATTTCCTTTCTCCCTCTCACCGAGCTCCCAGGGCCAAGTAGAGGCCTGATGAGCTGTATGAGGGAAGGAATGTGAAAACACCCCCATCACCTCCTCTCTCTCTCTCTCTCTCTCTGCTCCCTTGCAAGGTAGCTTTAATAAGAGGCAGCATTGACATCCCCACTCCTGAATCTGAGCTGGCTTTGTGATTTGCTTTGCCCGCTAGACTGAGGCAAAGATGACCCTGGCTGTGCCAAGCTTAGGTCTCAGAGGGTCTTACTCATTTCCTCTCTCTGTCCCTCTCTCAGATTCCAGCTGCCCCTTGTGGTCCCCAAGTCAACATGTGGGACCCTGAGCCCACTGAGCAAAGCTGAGTCAGTCCACTTGTCCCGAGCAAGGCCAGTCATATGCAAGAGCCCGGCCAAGAGCAGCACAGTACACAGGTCAGAGGGTGCCAGCTGGGCCTGCACCAGGCCAGACGAGCTGTTTTGCTTTCCTGGACAATCGTGTGCAATAATGAATGATGCAAATTCTTGGCCACCGGGTGTTGGCTGACTTATTACACAACAGGATTGTGGCTCTAGATATTGACATGAGCCCCCAAAGCTAGATAACACACTGCTGAAGGACAGTGGGTTCACCCCCGCATCTGCTTCGCCCCATCTCCCCTGGTTCCAGAAACTCTCTGAAGGAAGAGAGTTTATAGTGGGGAACTGTGTCTTGAGCACAGGTCCTGTGAGCTCCCTTTTCCGAACCCAAGCTATGCATTTCCAGCTGAAAGCCCACTGAGATCCTGTCCCGTGGAGCTTCAGACAGTGAACGCCGTCTCTTCCTCAGCAGCAGGGACCATGGTTAAAATCGTGGACTTTGTGGCATGCCCTGACCTAGCAGATAAGGCCAGCAGACGCAGTCCACACACATCCCAAGGACTCAGGTTCAAGACCCAGGGAACTGGGGGAACAACCAAGATGAACAACTAAATTAAATAAATGTTTCTTCCTCCTCTCTCTTGCTGTCTACCTGCCTGCTCACCTTCATTCCTGCCTGTACCTTTCCTTTAAAGAGAGGAAGGAGGGAAGGAAGGAAGGGAGGGAGGGAGGGAGGGAAGAAAAGAAGGAAGGAAGGAAGGAAGAAAGGGAATGAAGGAAGAAAAGAAGGAAGGAAGGAAGGAAGGAAGGAAGGAAGGAAGGGAATGAAGGAGGGAAGGAAGGAAGAAAGGGAATGAAGGAGGGAAAGAAAGAAGGAAGGAAGGTAGGAAGGAAGGAGGGAGGGAGGGAGGAAGGGAAGGAAAAAAGGAAGGAAGGAAGAAAGGGAATAAAGGAGGGAAGGAATGAAGGGAAGGGAGGAAGGAAGGAAGGGAAGGAAGGAAGGAAGGGAGGGAGGGAGGGAGGGAGGGAGGGAGGGAGGGAGGAAGGAAGGAAAAATCACGAATTTTGGGGTCAGACAGACTTGGGTGGGACCTTGGCTCTGTCATTTACATAGCGCAGGCGAGTTAGCTAGCCCCCTCGGCCTTGGCGCACTCCCCTGTGAAGCGGGGTGATGAGAAAGTGTGCCCCTCAATGGGCTTCTGTAAGGGTCCATGGGATGACACATGTTCTCAAGTGGGGGACAAACTAGCCCCCAGGGGACACTCGGCACTCTCTTGAGGCACTTTGGTGGTCACAGCTGCTGGGTGAAGGGGTGCTGCTAGCGTCCAGTGAGAGGTCAGGCACGCACTAAACACTGCACGATGCACAGAGCAGCTTCCGTGGGAAAACCACCCGCCCGCGGCCAGCAGGGCAGAAGGAGAGAACGCCTGAGCTCTGTAGCCCCAGTGCCCCCCACAGCAAGCAGCAGTAGAGGTGGTCGCCCAACGCCCCGGAGAAGTGGGGTTCAAGAACCCTGTACCCGTCCTGGGAGGCTGAGGTCAAAGCAGCAGCCATGAATTAATTTTGATAATATCAGCTCATCTTCTGTTCTCGAGTCTGTCCCCCTGCTCAGTCTGCAAAATGGGATTCCAGCTAATCTGGACTGAATTTCGGTGTCAACCTCAGTCCGATGGGGAGCGGGTGACATTTTTAGGTTGCTGGCAGCTAAGATTCTGTGGCCGAAAGTAGCTGTTCCCACAAGCTGAATGGGATTTAGCCTGGGACTAGGAGCAGAGGAAAGCCCCCCACACACAGAAGCCCACGTCAGCGATGTTGCAGGTTTACAGTGTCACCCTGCATCCTCCGCTAGGGCGCTGCTGTCACAGAAGGTCCCTGTCATCAAATACACGGGCACGTCCTGTTTTGAGCCGCAGGCCTCTGGCTCCTGCAGAAAGAGCCATGAGGCCATTAGCAGACTCTGAGGCTGTCCTTGCACGGTGCCAGGGACATGAAGGGAAAACTCAGGATTCCTGCTTGTTAGGATGTGGGATGGGGCCTATTAGAGCCGAACTGGAAGTAAGTAGGAAAAAACCAACAGCGTAGTTAGTTTGTTACGAATATACTTCACCCCAGTTCAAATTTCAGTCCATTGGAGCAGAAACCTCCTCCACTGCAGTGGTGTGAACGGAGATGAGCTGAGAGCCAAATGAGAGAGCCGGCAGGGGGATGCAGGTGGCAGGGAGAGGACAGGGAGACGGGATCCCCTAAGAGGAAGTAAAATCTCCAGGGAGGATGGTGGGGTGTCAGCCAGCAGACCGGGGAGGAGACACGGCCTTCTCAGGAGTGACCACTCCAATGTCAAGGACACCTGGCAGGCTGGAGGATGAGCTATCTCAGTCCCGGGTTGTGAGTGGGTACAGAGGCTGGGACAGCTTCAGATGTCCCGGGCTCCTGCTTGCGTTCCAGAAAGATTAACACTGGCAAATAGGGGCATGTGCTCCGTCACTGGGCCTGTGTTTTCACCCTGTTGAATGGAGGGAGACTCTTCCCTCTAGCTAGCTCACCATCCCTACTCACCTGAACCTAAGTGAGAAGTTTCTGGAGGAAGGGGATCACTGAGAGTCTGGTGTCACCCCCAAGGACAGCAGGAAGCTAAAGAGGAAGCTTGGGGACCTAAGCCAAGCTCTCACCGCTTCCCTGAAGCCAGCAGCCAGCCCTGCCAGAGCACCCTGGTCCCGGCCAGCTGTGGACACCTTGTCGCTTCCAAGCCTCACATCAGCCAGGAGTCAGAGGGGTGAAGTGACCGCACAGCTACTTGGTGGTGGAGACTGAACCCAGGTCTGTGAGGCGCCAGAGCACAGTGAATCACGTGGGTACCCATGACTTCCAGGCTCTCCAAAGTGGAGTCCACCATCTGCTTTACTTCCGGCCCAGCTATCTCCCCACTGACTGCAGAGTAGCCGATGCTCCTAGGGTTTGGGAAATGGCCTCCCCGGGTGGAAGGTTTAGGACCCGGACAATGCCAGGTTTAAGGAGCATTGGAGGGTGGTCACAACAGGGCTGAGGCCTCGCACTTGGGTGGGTTAGACAGTCTCGGCTCCAGCCCTGCCTGGAGGGGAGAGGAAGCACCCTGACTTAACAGAACGAGAGGGATGGAGGAAAGAGGAGAGAGCCTCAGCTGAGCACTGGGCCTTAGAACCCTGGGGGAAGAGGTGGGTAAGTTCAAAGGGGTCTATTTTACGGTGAAGAATGGAATTGGACTTTTCTGGTGGACTGCCCTCCACCAGCCCAGAACTAAAGCCAGAGGGTCCCCACAGACTTAACTAGTTGTTGTCAGGACAAAACCAGTGTGTTAATCCTCTCCACAAATGTTCGAAGAGTAATGCTTTTAAATACCGCACCATGATTTAAGCAAATCTGAGGGTGAAAATCTGATTTGTGAAGCTCATACAGCAGCCGGGTCTCCCCATGTTGGAAAGGCTCACCCCATCGTGTGTGGCCGTGTGGTGGGGAGTGAGGCCCCAGCCCCTCTGCGTGGGAGGAGTCTGATGCAGGGCCTTCCATTTGGTGAGCAAATGCACGCTCTGTGTCCCCGGGACAGGACCCAGAGTCCTTCCCTAAAGGCCAGCTCTTTGGGTCTTGCTGCATTTGCTCCACAGAGGCGGTGCCTTTTCTGCAGGACAGGGAGACTGGCCACAGGGAGCATCACAGGTTCCAGGGTGGTTCTCAAGAGCTGACAAAGGAGGGACTGAAGGCCTCAACCTGGAGGAGCTTATGGGGTAAACACAGAGGCCCATTCCAGGCCACCAAGAAACCCCAGCAAATCCCATCAACTGCCCGTGAACACTCTGGCTGGAGAGGGGTTGGCATGGACTGGAGTAGTCCAAGCGCCTTTAGGAGAGAGACAGACTGAAGGTGACAACCAGGAAAGGGATGGTGCTGGAGAGAGAACATGAGACAGCAATGCACCTGCGGGCTGGGGGCATGTGTGCACACGTGCACATGTGCTGTGTGTTCTGTGTGCTATCCCTGTGGCGTGTG
Source organism: Solenodon paradoxus (assembly GCA_004363575.1). Lineage (NCBI taxonomy): Eukaryota > Metazoa > Chordata > Mammalia > Eulipotyphla > Solenodontidae > Solenodon > Solenodon paradoxus. Next base: position 153,008 of record RJWH01003119.1, read on the forward strand.
TGGTATCTGTGTATATGAGTACGGGGTCACATGTTAGGGCGTGCGTGGGTGATGCGCTTGCTATGGGTGTGGTGTGCATGTGCTCTGTGTGCTGTTGTGTGGCGTATACGGTGTGGTGCGTGTACAGAGAAAGCGGTAGATGTGATGTGTGTGGTGTATGGGGTATAGTGGGGGGCAGACATGGGAAGCGAGTTGAGGAAAGGACACTGTCTGGAGATGGACATGTCCCAAGCTCTTCACACAACAGTCTGGAAAACACCCAGGTGAGTGACCACTAGTCACAATTTGGCGTGCAAATTTATTTTAACCTCTCAACAGACCAAACAAAACAACTGAGGTTGAAGGGAAGGTGGGAGAACCTGACTGCACTAGCCTCCCTGCCCACCAGGGCCCCAGAGCGCAGTCAGGGAAGCACAACACACGTGGCAGATGAGGTCACAAAGGTGGAGTGACAGCAGAAACATCCACGCTGTCCTTCCACCTGGAACAGAGCCCACCGTGAGCCAGGGCCTGGGCCTCGGCCCTCACGCTCCCTACAGCGTGAAGAGCAGTGCCGTTCTCGCCGACACGGGGAGCCCTGGCGCAGAGCGGTTCCCGAGCTTCGGCAGGGTCTGCGCTGCACGTGAAGATGCTCCGTCTAAAGCCCCGACATCCTGGCTTGTGACTAAAGGAGGGATTTCACGTGGAATGCAGCCTATGGCCAAGCGTCCAGCGAACTGTGAACTGGAAATAATGAATGAGGAAGTGGTGGCCCATTTAAGGAGTCGTGACTGGTGCCGTTTTGTCTTCTGCCCTGTGAGGTAGGGACCTTCTTACATGGCCACCCAGCTGGCAAGAGCAGAGTCCAAGCCAAACCCACCACACTTTCAGGCCAGATGAAATGCAAAGTTTTTCCACTGTCTTCATTGCTTTCAAGAATTTCAATAGTTCAGGTACCAGTCAATAAAAATCTTTAGTAGAATAATCTCTCCCTTTCCCTGAGCGCTTCCTAGATTACTAGTATTCATTATATCATTTGATCTTCGCACCCCTTTCTCCCTGAGGCATTCATAGTCCCAGTCAACAGAGGAGGGAAATGAACCACCAAAACCAAGGGCACTGGGCTAGGGTGCGCCCTGATGGAGTGGCGGTAGGCACAGCACACACCCATCCCACGGTCCCAGGGCCGGGGATGGAGGGTAACAACCAAGATGAACAACTGAAAAAAATAAAGTTGTTCTTCCTCTCTCTCCCTGCTTACCTCTGCTTGTCTTCTCTCCTGCCTGCTACTTTCCAGAAGAAGAAAGAAGAAGAAGAAGAAAGAAGAAAGAAGAAGAAAGAAGAAGAAGAAGAAGAAAGAAGAAAGAAGAAAAGGAGGAGGAAGAAGAGGAAGAAGAGGAAGAGGAAAAGGAGGAGGAAGAGGAGGAGGAGGAGGAGGAAGAGGAGGAGGAGGAAGAGGAAGAGGAGGAAGAGGAGGAGGAAGAGGAGGAGGAGGAGGAAGAGGAGGAGGAATAGGGGATACAAGAGGAAGCATTGTCCAGACTGGTCTGGGATTCTGAGCTCCATTCTCCTGCCCTTCTTCCATATCTCCTTAGTCTTATATTCCACATCAAGTGCTCAAAGATGAAAGATGATAGACTCATTGATCCACAGGGGAGAAAAATGATAAAAGAAACAGGTCTACTTCCATGCTCAGAGAAGGGTTAGTGTTCCATTTAGCAGAGAGCAGAGTATCCACAAGCTTTAAATTCAAGGTCCATGGAAAGTAGGGGATATATGCCAGAGCTTCCATGAAATCAGCCACACCACGTGACACAGAAGCAGTGACTCATCTCCAACCACTGTCATTGGCTTGTCATGATGGCTGATGGAGTCAAGTTCCTCAGAGATCCCCATCCTGGCTTAATCGCTCATTACATGTGCTCCGTTTCTATGCCAACTCCACTCATGAAGAGAGGTGGGTACAGAAAAAGGAGAGTCACAGGGTCTGGAGATGTTAGGGAGGGCTGTGTAGCTTAATCACAGCTGAGAAAGATGGGGACACTTAAATGGGAGGAAGGAGCAGGACCCTCTGGGTGACGGTCAGGGCAAATCAACCAGGGCCTATCTAGACACAGCCAGCCTGACTCACCCAGCAGTCATCATAGGAGGTTGGGCAGGGACAGGAGCAGAGAAGAGAAGCTATGAGAAGCTCAAGAGGGAGGGGAAGCCAGAGTGGGAAGGATACAGAGAACAGAGCTAGAAATGGTCTTGGAAAGGTTGTTCTAGTTTGAATAAAGTTTAGGGAGAACCCAAGAAAGGTCCCAGGTGAGCCCCAGTCCCTGCAGCCTGGAAGTCTATATCTGAGCTTCATAAAGTGTACCAATCCATCCTCCATGGTTGCCTTGACAACAAGCAACTACTGGACCAGTAATGGGAGACTGTCCCTGCCTCCATCCATCACAACTGATGCCTCTAGCTGGGTGGCTCCCTCCCACCCACCTCCCTACAAAACAAAGGGCTTAAACCAGATGACTCTGACATGCTTTGTTTCCTATAACATACTGTGTGTCTGTCCTGGGAGAATTTATCTAGAGCATTTAGAAGTTACAGTGATCTTTCATTAATCAGCCTTGTTAAGAGTCACATAAACGAATTTCCCCATAACAGAAACCTACCCATTTGTCGCCATCATTTAGCATGGCAACCTTTTCTAAATGCTCACAGACTTACGTCCCTGATTCCTAAAAAGGTGGCTAAATACCATAAACATCCTTCACCGTTTCCTTGTGGTCAGAATTACCTGGTGGTGGGTTACGATCCGGGATGGTTCTGTGTCGGCTCCCAGTGAGTATCCCATTTGCTTCCAATCTGCTGTGGACCGACAGCCAAGACTAATAGAACTCTTTGTAAACTAAGAGTCCATCGACTATGAAAGGAATCCCAGGAACTGCACCCGAGTTAAGTAGCTCCGCAATAGGTATGCCAGTGTTTTGTGTCTTTCCCCCTGCTTCCTCCGGGTTCTTTGGTCTGCTTTTGATTACCCCTAAATAGGCTCTTAAATTTTCATTCACATCCACCTCTCTGCACAAACACATCTCTTGGAGTTCCCTAGATTTTTTCCTCACTCTAGAAAATGGAACCTTTTCTGATCACCTTCCAAAAGAGCTGCTTTTGTGGCATTGTTGAGGAGGACTTGGTGAGCAGAGCTGGGCTAGCCTCCCATACACCCCCACACAACCCCAGCGCCACCTTCAGGAAACCAAACCAGCAGAGACAAAAGAAGCCATCATTGTCAGTGACCCCGACTGAAGGCTGCTTTCAGGAGTGACACCCTGTGTGCTGCCTGGGTCCCCCACCATAGCTGAGACAAACTAGGGAAACAGCGCCTGGGGGGTCTTGTGGCCTGATCTCTTTCCGCTCATCCCGCAGGTCCCGATGCATTTCAGGGACACAATTCTGCAGAACTGAGCAGCTTCGGGGCCACCAGAGGGTCCCAGGCATCCAGGAAGCTGCAGGTTATGAAGTTCCAAGCCTCTACATGACTCTGTGAGAGATGAGTTTTCCAGATAGAGTGATGTTACTTACAGCAGGTACCCAGCCAGGAAGCCCAGCACCCCTGAAAAGCCACCTGGCATGCAACTGCCTCCCACCACTTCCCAGCTCTGATCCCAAATAATCCCTGTGTTCCTCACGTGGCGACAGCAGGCAACATCCAGATGCAAACCCGGGGCTTGCATGGACCTCGTGTGCCAACCTGAATCTTGGAAAGTCCCCACCTGCGGTGCTGCAGGAAGAATCGATGCTGCCTACAAGCTGAGGGAAACATCTGTCTGCCCTTGTCCCAAGAGATGGACTGGCAGCCTGCGTGCTGGCCGTCTCTGTCCCTAGAAAACCCCGAAGCTCACCTCTGCTTCATGAGTTGGCTCAGAGGGCCTGACCCCAGGATTTCACAAGCTCTTGATGGGGGATCCTGGGAGCGTCCACAGCTGGGCCTTTGCTGTGGCAAGAGACGCTGCCTGGGGTTTCTGGCCTGTCTCCACCCAAGGGGCTCGACCTCCTGCTCAGCTCCGAATCACCTCCAGTTCCCTGGGGTTTCCTCGCTCCCACCCTGAAACCTGCACTCGGTGGAGTTGGAGGCCCATGTCTTGCATAAACTCAAGGGGATTTGGCACCAATGTTTAGACCAATTTTTGTCTCACAAGTCCTGGAATTTTGCGATTTCTGTGCAAACTCCCTGTTCCCAGAGCAATGTGCTCTTTTCTCACTGGGTTCACTCCCCAACCCCCACTACTACCCTGAGGAATAGTGGCTCCCGCGACTTCAGGGGGACTCCCGGGGCCGTGCTAGCATCAAGGAGTGGAGGGGACAGCGACCTGTTCAAATCAGACCCTTACTCTCAGGCGGGACTGGCTGTCTGTCTTTCCGCAGTTCCTCGCTGGACACTGAAATAGAGAGCCACAGGTCAAGAAGCTTGTCTACTGAGCAGGCCAGACCACAGCCGTGTTTATAAGGTGTCGGGACATGGCTGCCATGAGATCGCCAGAAATTATTGTTTTCCTGAGCTGTTGCACTGCCCCGGGTCACCTCACACCCCATCCCTGCAGGAAATTAGTAAGGAATAAATTAGATGAGCCACGCTTGCGAAGTGTCCGCCAGCTGTGCCCATAAACATCAGTGCCCTTCCTCCCCTTGGAGACATTCAGCTGCCCCTCCATTGCCCAAATCCTGCTCACCTTGCTAGGGTTCTAGAAATCAAAAGGTGAAGGCCTCCCAAAATGGCCTAAAGCCTTCTACAGTGGGCTAGAGGAGGAAATGGTGGGAAGGGAAGGGAAATGTTCCTCTGAGAACTCCCTGACCCGGTTTCCACCCCACATCCTGGCTCTCACTAATACCAGAGGACAAACCCACTTAACTGACAGCTCCTGGAGTTGGGGAACTACTCTACTCCGTCCACATTCCTAGTCTGAAACGGGTGTTCAGTGTTCATCTGTTGGCTAGATGGGTGGATGGTGGAAAGGATGGAAGGATGGTTGGATGGATGGATGGATGGATGCACAGATGAATGGATAGGTTTTTGACTGCGTAGATGGATGGATAGATGATTGGAGGGATCTGAGATCAAGACATAAGACACTAGAAAGAGACCTAGATTCTAGTTCTGGCCCCAGTACTTACTGGTCGTAGAAGATGGTGACAACGCAGACCATTAAAAAGTAGGCAAGGGTGTCTGTCTACAGATCTTCATACATGAATGGGGAGCCTTTTGTTCAGCCTCCCTGGCCAGCGTAGGCCATGAGACAGCCAGGAAAAGGAGAATACACCCTGGCACTGTGGGTACCAAACAGCATTCTCTTCTCACCCCAGAGAACATTATTCCTGAATTGATGGGCCAAGGCATTTACTGCCAAGACTCATGAGGGTGTGGGTGGACCCCAATGCATTCTTTCTGGCAAAACAGCTGAGAGGGACGCCCAGACAGACTGGAAGTTCCCTCTTGTGGACATGGGGTCCATGGAGCTAGTGGCAGAGTGGGCAGACAGCACCATGAGGTCATCTGGTTCCACCCCCTCATTTTATGGGGACAACATCACAGTCTTCTTGGTATGTATTAAGATAAGCAACCCCTAGTCACAGATACCTTACTGGGCTCGGCTGAAACTCTTATCACTTACAGAGGGAAAAAAAATTCTGTTTTCAAGAGGAAGGCAAATACTGATTTATTAATTAATTACTTCTGGGGGGGTCCTACCAAAAGTGTCAGAATAGAGCAAGAGGCTGGGGGGTGTCAGAGAAACTCTGGGAGGAGGTGGTGGGTGATCAGTTCACACTCCAGGGGCGAGAGCTGACACTTCCAAATAAGGGTCTTTGAAGCTTGGATTTATTCTCTGTGCATTTTAAAATAAGGCTTAGTCTTCCTTCCACTCATCAGGAGAGAGGATCCCAACTGGGGAAGTTAGAGGCGGTTGCTCTCTGTTCACTAGATCAGCAGAATCAATGTCTCGGCCTCAGCATGACCTTCCTCTTCGATTTCACCAACTTGTGTGCGTGCGCACATGCACACACGCACACTTTCTAGTGCCTTGAACCCCCCAAACAAGACAATCAGTCATTTACACCCAATTGAGAAGCTACACCACTATTTTCGTCTCCCTGGAGAACATGCACTTCTGTGCCACTTGACTCAGGGCCCAGAAGCAGCCCTCTCATGGGTGGGGTAGGGTGGGCTCCTCCTGACATCACATGGCCTGGGCAACCATCTTCTCCAGCCTAGAGACAGGGCTGGCCCAGCACGCTGGCCTGGGTCTCTGAGAGCACCTGCAGTGTTATTGGACCAGCTCCCACGGGTGCTTCGAGAGCTTTGCCAGCTGAGAGGTGGAAGGAAGCCCTGGAGAGCTCTGTGGTAACCTCGGGGGGCACAAACATGTCCCACGAGGGGACGAGTGGGCAGAGGGAGCAGTGCAGATGCAGAACGGCCTGCATCCACCAGGATGAGGAAGAGTCGTCTCCTCATTCAAGCAAAGGTGTGGAAGAGGCTGGCCTCGGGCCCAAGTGCGAGGCAGTGCAAGTCCCTTTCTGCTGGCACCTGTGCTGCGGGAGCTCATGGAGAACCAGCACCAGTGGGCTTCTGACCTGGAGTGTTAGGTGTGGGCCTGTGCTGGGGCCGGGGCCTGGCCGTGGGAAAGCCCAAGAAAGAGCAATGGGCTTGGGAAAGGATAGAAAATAGGGACCAGGAGGGTTTTAAGAGAGAGGAGGCTCTCAAGCCCCAGCTTGGGGTGGAGCCTGAAGGAGAGTTACTGTGAGAAGTGGAATCACATGCACGCACGCATACACGCACGCCCCAGCCTGCAGCTCTTGGAAGGCTGGGTACTGACAGGGAGCCCCAAACGTGGTCCTGTGCACCCCCAGCCCTCTGGACTCGGGTTTATCATAAGATGCCCAGGTTATTCTAACAACCAGGGTGGGGCTCCTGATGGAAGGATGACAGAGTAGGGAGGTGTGACTAGCCCATAGCAGTTTCAATAAATAACCAGCTGAAGGGAGAGAGAGGGAGAGAGGGAGGGAAAGATGACATTAAGTATAAGTCTCAAATTTCCAGTGTCATTTTTGTGAAACATGATTCTTTTCTTTAAAGACTATTTACTAAAGATGTAATTAAATGTGATGCATTTTGTTCCTTCTAAAGATCTTTCATATAAATATATTCACAATTTAAAATAATCCCTTGTCAGACAGTTCTCATGTGAAGTTCAGATGCGTTCATAGACCTAAACTTAGCGCATATGCATATCCAGTGCCTTACAGTAGCCTGGACACCCCTGGGCCAGGGCTGGGTTTGCCTATTTGAGTCTCTCTGAATGCCTGCACATAAAAGATTCTTAACTGGTGTGTGCTGAACTAACTTCAGATGAATTGAACCCCACCCCACCCCCCCAAGTCCTTCCAAGTCACAGGGCCATGATTTTGTAACATCTCACAAATTCTGGTCTAATGTTTCCATGCACAGATGGGACCTCGGGTTCCATGGAAAAGACCCTTAATAAAAATATCTCCCTGAGAGGTTGTATCTTCTATGAAACTCCTTTTCACCTTCTAGAAACAAAGTTCAAGGCTGGGCAGGCCAGGGCCAGGCTTGATCACTAGGCATATCCTGACTATGCTGTCCTGGGCGTGCTCCTTAACCACCCTGAGCCTCAGTTTCTTTGTCTGTAAAATGGGCATCTGAACAGAGATTCCTGGCACAGGGAAGGCAGCCAACTGCCATGAGAGCCTTCCCTGCTGCTGCTGTGCGTTGATTTTAGGAAGGACTTGAAGTGAACAGGAAGGACAAATGACAGTCTTGTTATTTAAGAGCCAGGAGCCTAACAGCAGGTACCTAGAGGAGCCTATTGGCCCCCTCAGCCACAAGTGAGGGGGACACTTGGGTGTCAGTGTTCCCCACTTGACTTGCTCTGTCTCATTTAACCCCCTACAACCCCAGGAGTATTCGCACCACACTTTCAGATGAGACAGAAGTCAAGAGACAAGCAAGTTGTCCCAAATCAACAGTGCCATGGTGGGCAGGGTCTAAGCCTGTCGCATCGTTTCCCTGGCCCTTCACCCCAGGTCTGGCACCAGGGACGATGGCACCACTGCATGAGGAGGCAGGGGCTGCAGGGATGAATTTACGGGACACCCAAAAGGTACTCTTCTCTGTGTGCTGCCCCACCCCCCAAATGTCACCCCTCTTGCCTCTTCCGGATCCGAAAGTCTCTGTGTGATATGACCTCCCCATAACACTGCCGGAACCAAGTTTGTGGCCAGTATCAAACTCGCCAGGATGCATGAGCTCATGCAGCCAGCGGTACTGCCGTCCGCTGCCGTTCCCAAAACCCTGCTTAGTGCCACGCCCTGCGAGGAATGGAACATGGCGCAAGTAACCTGGGTGCCGGCGATGACCGGCGAAAGCCAATACCTGTATCAGGCTACCGTACATCCCTGTTTGATCACGACTGTCCTGGTTTAGCAACGTGGTCCCAGCTTCCCGGTCACTTTGAAATTTTGTCCCAGTTTCAACTGCAGTCTGCTACAACTTAACCTGGGCAAACACACACCCAACACACTAGCTCCCAGTTGTCTGAAAGAGTGCAGGTGTTCCCAACCACCCACCTGACAACCCCTCCCTCGCATCACACCCGAGCAGCCCCGGCAGACTCGAATTGATGCGCTAATTGATTTGTTTCAATTCTAAAACCGAAGCACATCTACAGATGAGGCATGGGGAGCAGGTAGATCAAGGTCTAGCCTGGGAAAAGCTGCAGCTCTGAGGATGAGGAGGGCGGGGAGCAGCAAAGAGGTGAGAGGGGGAAGGTGGGAGGGGAGCCCGGGGGCCCACCAGCTCCCAGAGGAGACTCAGACCGACAGAGGCAGACGAACCTGGGGGAGCTCTCCAGGAAGAAATCCAAATCCCCCACAGGGCATTTTGAACTTTGATCTAAGAGCTTCACCTGCCTCAGAAGGTCCTGAGGACCCTTCTTACAGTGTAAGCCTTCTGGGAGGTTCTCAGATCAGCCAAACTCCCGGGCATGGAAAGCAGGATGGAGGCTGCCGGGGAGGCCGGTGGCACCGGGGGAAGGGGTTGCTAGAGTTAGCTGGGAGTAGTTGCAGCTGGGGGAAGATGAAAACATTCTGGAGCCGGAGGATGGTGAGGCTGCACGACAGCAGGATGATACAGTTGACGTCACGGAACCATGCACGTAAGACAGTCCGTTTTATGTCTATTTTCCCACAATAAAAATGAATTAAAATAGAATAACTTTTCAAGATAAAAAAAAAAAAAAAGCCACTGACGGGTCCCGAATCTCTCAGTGACTTGCACAGGCTGATGGGCCCGTCTGTGAGGATTCATATGGGGACACTTGGGGTGGGGAGGAGGGGACAAGCTGACAAGAAAGCTCAGCCTGGCTGTGCTCACGCCTTGGGAAGAAAAGAACACCAGAATTAATTAGAAACATGAGGGTCCGGAGTTTGCCATGGGAACTGCAGCGCGGGCGCCACACAGCCCTTTGTGGGAGCGACTGTCCATCTGCTTCTGAGAAAGCAGGCAGCTGCTGGCGTGCTCTGGACACGGCTGGGGGCTGGGGGCTGAGGCCAGGAGAGCCAGGCCCTGAGCCCCCCAGGCCGCTCCCCCATGGGCTTCAGATAACAACTCTCCCCAGTGCCAGTCCCTCCCAGGAGGGTCCAGGCCTGGGAAGATGAGGGCTCCTGACACATGTCTGCTCTGTGATTACTGCCAGGCTGTCCCTGGGGCGCGCAGAGCCTCTGATGGGCGCGCAGAGCCTCTGATGGGCGCATAGTCCCTCCTAGGAGTCAGCTCCGGCCTCTCTTGTGACATCTCTTTCAACTGGGTCATCAGTAGCAAGAGACACCAGGGCAGTGACCTGTTTTCTGGGGTGCACCCAGCTCAGCCCGCCCCCACTCCCAGGTTCAGTGGGCAGCAGGCACTCAGGAGGCCGGACAGGGCCCACCGCTCCCTCGGCGGACTGCACAGGTGGCCGTCAGGATGAAAGAGAACTGGAGCCTGGGAAAGCTGCTGGCAGCTCAGTGGAGATGTGTGTTCTCATTATCCCAGGCCTTGGGTGATCCTCCTCCTCCCCAAAGGCCAAGCATTAGCCCTGCCAGCCCCAAGCAGTGGAATCAAATTTCTAGCCCTGGGGCCCTGGAGGAGACAGCCTGGCCAGGACTGAGTGGGCGGCTGGGTGGTGTGTAATGAGGGTGGGGAAGCCTTCTGATCATGCTCATCTTTGGAGTCTCAAGCCCCCCTCTGGCACACACACAGGCGTGCACAGTACACATGCACACACACTAGCTCCTATTTAGGGTCGGAGGCTCCGCCTCCTTAGGTTGGGCTCCTGGTGCCTCAGGAGGTTGTGTGGAAAGAAAATAGAAGTGGAGGGGTGCAGAGGTGAGAAATTTCATTTTCCCTGTGCCCCAGGAGGCTTCCTGGACACAACTTCGCCCTTACATAACAGCACCGCAGTGTGGCTAGAATAAAGGAAACATGGATTTTGTCCCTCTTAGAATGTGCAGGGTTTTACAGCTATGGATCACAGCCTGGCCAGAGGCAACAGGAGCGTTTGTTCCGAGCCAGAGCCTCCTCTCCACCAAGTCCTAACAGGAGCACCCCGAACCCCACAGGCCAGCCCCGCCCAAAACTCTCCTCCAAGTTTGCAAAGAGCTTAATTCTCTCCATTAGGACCTCAATTTATACTGATCTCCTTTTGTGTGTTCACATGGTGTAACATTTCCTTTGCAAATGACTCTAACGTCCCTCCAGCCCCGCTCTGCTCTCCTGCAGTCAGGTCCTTGCCCACACCCTGAAAACTGAGCCAGCAACTGGAGTTCCCATGACTGAATGAGGACAAGGACACTAGACCATGGCTAGTCCTAATGTGGTGGCCTCTGCCAGGAGAAAAGCCGCTGGAATAAGGGGATAAGATGGGGGAGTGAGCATAAGCGGGCCCACACACGGGTTGGTGGAGATGACCAGCGATGCCTCTGATGTCACAGAGCAGTTTCCAGGACGTCCTGGGCACTGTTTTATTGCGCCCTCACAAGGCCTCTATGAAGGGCAAGGGCAGGTTTGCGGCTCCCAGGCCAGGGCAGGAAGCAGCGAAGAGTGCTGCCTGGAGAGGCCCAGCCAGTGAGTGGCGGGGTCAGCAGCACAACTCAGCTGCCTCATTCCCCAGCAGATGTCAGCCCCTTTGCTCCGCCCTAAAGAAACTCCAGCTCCACATCTCGTCCAGGACTCCACACCCAGCTCTCTGAAATTCCATGTGACCACGTCCTGCTCATTGTGAATCAGTATTTAATAAACAGATGTTGGATGAATGGACCTGAGTAAACAAACGTGAGGACATGGAGGTTAAGTGACTTGCTCAGGGGCTCAGAGCTGGTGAATGACAGAGGGCTTTGAACCCAAGCAGTCTTGCTCCAGACTACAATCCCAACCATCATGCTAGTCTCAGCCCAGCCCTCACCTCTTTATTCACAGCCAGGCCTTAGTACAGAGTGCACGCTTCCGGTCCCCTGTGCAACTGAAAAGACTCCGTGGGATGATCCCGCAGGGCCCAGGACTGCAGAAGTGAATCATCTCAGGGGAAGACCCAGCTGACTTTTTCATGACAGCAGATGGGGCCATGGACAAAGCTCATGCCAAACTTGACCAAGATGACTTGGGTCCCCTTGGTCTATGAGGAAGCCAGAGGCACTTATGGGCTTCCTCCTGCTCTTCTACCCATGACTAGGCCCTGTCCTGAAAGTCTTCATTTCCAACCCAGTGGCCCTCAGGGTTGAGGGCAGTGATGGTGGGCAGGAGATGGGTGATGACAAAGGAGGCAGAAGTGGAAGAGTGAATGACATACCAACCTATTTTTTTCTCTTGTGTTCAGGACCCCAAACCCCAAGTCAGTCTCAGCGAACACCAGATAGGCCCAAACTACACGTGTGGAGTTGAACTCACTGAGTCAACTCTTCTTTGATGAACTTCGCCTGGGAAGTATTTCTTCGTAGCGACACAAGGGCTGTGGAGACCCAAGGAAACAGAAGAGGACTTGTGCAGATGTTCTTCATGGTTGATGTGCATCAGACTTACCATGTAGATTCTCATGCAGTGGCTCTGGGAAGAGGGCCAGGAATTTGCATGTTTAACAAGCTCTCCAGTCAAGGAAACCACACTTATTCACTTGAAGACATTAAGCAGTGGTTCCCAGCCCTAACTGGGCATCAAAACCAAGTATGGAAGTGGTTAAAAATAAAGATGTCTGCCCCCAGTCCAGACCAGCTGCCATGAGTATCAAGGAGCAGAGCCCAGCCAGCATCTGAATTGTTCAAAGCACTAAAGAAATTCTGACGATCAAGAAGTCTTGAAAAACACACCTCTAATCCAGTATTTGGTGGAACTGCCGTCTGGTCTTGACAGAAGCACAAAGTCACAGGCTGCTGGTGAGGAAACCAAGGCCAGTTTGGTAGAGCACGTTGCCAAAAAAAGTTCCACAAGCACAACTCGTTCCATGTTGGAAGCTTTATGTGAGGTAGATTTCAAGACCTAGTGAAAGGAAACTATCTGACTATGAGGACCAGGCAATGGGTCCAATAGGCCCACCAGTTATTCAACAACCAATTCTTGTCTGTCTCAGAGTGTTGGCACAAAGCTTTGGCAGAGATGCATGGAACAGAGAGATGCTTTTCTTCTAAGCAAGAGCATTCTTCCTTTCTAGGCCACTACTATGAACAAACAGTTCCCACCACCTCCAATTAGAGATCAGATCCCCCAAATCCCTGAATTGTTAAATTTTAAAACAGATAGAGTCCTCTGGGGTCATCTGGTCTACCCCATATCTGGAGCAGGTTGAACCAGTTGGATAGGAAGCTAAACCCCCTAAGACCCTTGGAAAACCTCCAAGATTCTGTGTCTCTAAGAAGAGATCCCACATCTCCCCACAGATGGACAGCCTGAGAGGAGTCTTTCATCTACCCAACCTCAGTGTCTTTTGTTGTATTTGCTTTATAAGGTCTACAGTGTTGTTTTGCTTTAGTGATTTATTTCCTTTTTTCTTGGAAATTAAGTATACGATGAATTTCCTCTTGGTGTGAATCCCAAAAGTCTAACAGGAGGACTAGGCCCTAAGCCAGTTTCAGAAAATCCATTATTTCCAGCAGGAGACAGAAGGCCTTCTGCTAATCTTACGTTTTCATTCTCCAAGACTGTTTCATCTGCTTTTGCTTCTTGAGGCCCCACCACAGTGCCTGTCATAAAGTGGGCAATTCATACGAGTTTGTTAAGTAAGCGGTAAATGAGTAAATGAGGAAATGATGGAATGAATTCACATGATTTCAGGACCAGGAAAACCCGAATGGTCAAAGAAAGGTCCCAGGGCTGAACCACACTTGAACCATTCCAGAAAGAAACCTTTCTCTCAGCTTAGAAGTTTTTCATAAATTGTACTGTCCCTCTTAGTCAGTGTTTAATAACTCCTGTGTTATCAACAAGTTCTCCCAGAATCCCTCATGAGACACTGCTGGGGACAATCACTAAGATTATAAGGAAACAAGAAGGCCATGCTCCCTGCCTCCTCACCTAGTTCTCTGGGACTTATCAAAAACGACCCAGGGAGGCCAAGGGGACCTGTGAGAAGAGTAGGATGTCCTCTCCTGGAGCTGGCCAGGCTCGGGAAGGAGAGTGGAGTAACACTGTCCCCAGATCATCTCCCCCTAAGCTTGCAGAGAGCTTAAGTCTCCTCATGCTCCCAATGTATACTGATTCCTCTTTGTTCGTAAGGTATAACATTCCCTTTCTGAATGACTTTCACTCCCTTCAGGGCCACCCTTTGCTCTTCTGCAGGCATTCCAATCCCTTGCTTACACTCTGCATATCAAGTCAGAAATTTAGAGCTCCCACGACTGAATGACGATGTGGAAACACAGAAGTCAAGTGAAATGTCCCTGGTCACAGCATGAGAAGGCGCCCTAGGCCAGATTTCACACTCAGGATACTGCATATCAAGAGCTACCAGCCTTGTGAAGAAATAACTACACGTGTTCACTCAGCATGGAAAAGGCTCCTCCAGAGACTTCTAGAAATAGACATAGGTCATCCCAAACAGAATCCCTGAACCCTTGATCCTAGGTGACCCTGACTCGGGGTGTGGATTTCCAAAGACCACACCAAAGCACATTTGGGATCACTTTTCTAGATTTATGACCCAAGCAAATTTCTGATGCAGGGGGAAGAGGTAGGGAGTAAAAGAAGATTCTGGAGGACCTTGTGTTCTTAGAAAAGTGGTTCAGGAAGCAGGTCTGGGCTCCGGTCCTCTGACACGTGAGTCTGGAAGTCACAGACTCACTGGTGAGTCAAGCATCTCATGTGGCCTCTTCAATCCTGCTCCAAGGAGCAGAAGTCTGAGGAGACCCAAACCCAATGCACATTTCTGCCCTTAAGGAGCTTTCAGTCCGACTCGGCGGACAAGTCCAGCTCTCGATGACAATGAGAGTTGTAGCTCTTCCAGCAGCCTGTCAGCCCCCACAGGCTGGGCTATAACTTGATCACCCACTGTCCCCTAGGCCCTCCCGCTGGACCCACAGCAGGGTGCACAGAGAAGGCATGAACTAATCCTCGGGAGCGGGCACGCCAGGGTGAACTGAGGAACCAAAGACCAAGAGTGGATCATGATTTGTGGGTGCCTCAAGTCAAGGAGCAGTGAAGGCCCTGAGAGGGGACAGGCACAGACACCACTTCAGGCCAACATGGCTCTCTTGAAAGCAGAAGCTTTGCAAAACCCAACAGCTATGGCTGTGAGCAATGTGGGCACTGCGGTGTGTTCCTTTCAATATTTTTAACATATAGAGCCATCCATTCTGCCAGCATAGAAGACTTGGCCTTTGCTTCCTCTGCACCACCTCTGGAGGTGAGAGAATTAAAAGTACCCATCTTTAGGTTCACACTCAAAGTCCTGAGAAGGAAGAATTTTCTTGGCTGGCAACACATCAAAGTTATCTTTATTCAGGCTCTTCTGATTTAGAATGTGTTGTAATTCCATTCATTTAGTCAACTAATATTTACTAACCACGGGCCCAGGGCTGAGCCCACAGCAGTGAACAAATCCAACGAAATCTGCACCCTGACAAGCTTCCATTCTGGCAGCTGTAGAGGTGCACCATGGTTTCGCTCTCCACTCTTCCCGCAGGCGCGGAGAGCTCCACACAGGAGCCCTAGGGTCTGGCTTGCCTTTTCCCACTGTGGTCCTCGGACTCCCCCCGGGGAGACTCGGAGTTTCACTGCTGCAAAATGGAAGGGCTGAGCAAACACATTGCTGAAGCGCTTTTGGCTCCCAGAGACTGCTTCTAACTTAAAGCAAAGGACCAAGGGGACTATTGAAAAGAAAAGCTTGCCAAGCACTCTGAACACACCTATTTAAATATAATTGACTTGATGTGGTTATCACAGAGCCCTCTTATTTGTTCACTGAAGCATGTTCCCAAAGTGGTGTTGGCCAAGGCCCAGTGACCCTTGTCTAAATGACGAAGCTTGGCGTCTTCCCTAGTTCAGATGAGTGAGTGTGGCTGTGCTGCCATCTCTGTGGGTGACCTCAGCGTTGCTCTTCGGGGTTTTCAAGAACAGAGTGTGAGTCATCAGGGAGCGCTCCAGGACTGGATTCCAGGCATTGCTGATGAGGACACCAGACCCCCTGGAGCCTTTGCGACTGCTCCGCTGAGCCCTCAGCACCCACCCCTCTCCTGCAAGGCTAGCGTCTATGACAAGTCTGTTTTTCCTTTTAGGAGTGTCTGAGGGCTCACCCAGCTGGCTCGAAGGCAACATACCGGGCCTAAGGGATCTCACGTGAAACCAGCTTTATGAGAAAGCCTCGAAGGGAAAACCTGGCCTCCTGGGGAAGACAGCCCAAGGGCCTAGCGGGGCCCACCTCATGGTGGAGAAAGACGGGCCTGGGAGGGGAAGCCACCGCCCCTTGGCCCTCCTGTCACCTTGGACCTGCTTCAAGCCCAGAGCCCAGGGCTTCCCCCCTCCACCCCCACTTTTGAGTCCAGACCAGGTAGGAGGAGATGCCTTTAGCGGACTTACTGTAGCTAAATCTGAGTTCCATTTTGCTTGCAATCTGTGAGTGCCTTTGAAATCCTTCAGGGACACACATGAGCTATTATCTCCACGCTGGCCTATTTCTTAATTTCTTTAAGAGGGGAAACGGGGCATGAAATAGATAACAGGATCATGGAAACTTGAGCTCCAAGGGATCTTCCGAAGCATCTCACCGACCCCCACGTGTGCTGGTGCTGGGACTGAGGTCCAATCACCCAGGAGCAGGCAGAGGTGGGGGACGAGGCCTGCAGAGCCTCCCAGCTCACACCTGGGGTGGGGACAGGTCTTCACGCCGAGGCCGCGACCCCACACAACGAGTGGGGCCTGTCTCCCCAACCAGTCTGCCTGCTTCACTCTCCTCCCGTGATCATGACCATCTAAGATCCACACTGACAATCACGTGAACAGGGCTCAAGAGGACCAAAAAGAATGGCATGACTACCCTTGACCAGAGGATAGTAATCAAACCTCTCTTTGGGTCCAGAGGATGCAGTGGGGGCTTCTGGGCACAGGGGAGGGGGATCTTTTACCGTGTGACCCTCCACCTTTTGGCTATTGTATTGCATGCTCACAGTGCCCAAATATTAACATGTTTACATCTATTACAATTATCTACAGAGAAAATGAGTTATGCCATTACAAATATACGTAATTTTCTTCCTTTGTAGAATAGCTAGGCTGAGAGATTGGCCTGAAGTTTCACATTGGAGAACCAAGATAAAAGTTTATCCTTTGCTTTTGTTCTCCCATCTGGAGCTGGGATGCAGCTCAGAGCATCCAAGGACTTTTGGGAGCTCAAGAAGCTGTTACCTAATCTGACTTGACTGCAGCAGAAGGGTTTGGAGTGTTTACACCCTTTGGACTGGGCATCAGGAAAACGCGCTCACGCCCCACCTGACAGATAGCAGCAAGTCACTCCCCTCCCTGGCCCTGTCACCTCTGCTGCTCTCTGAGGGCCCAGAGGATGTCTTCAAGTTTCTCTAGTTGTTGCGAACTTCCTTCAAATCAAGCCATAGGAAGTTGCTTTTGAGGTTGAATCTCTGCTCCTGGGCTACTCCCCAGGGCTCCCCAATAGCAGCTTGTGCACCCTAAACTGGACCGATGAGCTCTCTCCAGACATTAGTGACTGATGGGTCTGGCACCAGCCCCACCTAGTGTGCATGGGCAGACAGACCCAGGACAGGGCTGGCTTCACCCAGAACATACCCGCCTCCTGGCCCCCGAAGCGGCTCTGACAATTTCCTAAGGCAGGTATCTTTTTCCTGGTGTTGCCTGGTGCATTGGCCCCACAAGAGAGGAGAGGAGGACTAGGCTGGGAAGCAGGGGTTGCCATGGAAATGTCTTTGAGAAGAGGACACAGCAACCTGGGTTTCAAGAGTTGGTTTATAAATGAAGTGCTTGGAATTCAAATTGCATGTTCCTTCAGAAGCCTTGGTTCCCAGTTTAGCCCAGAACAGTAAGACTGCTTTTCCATTTGGCCTCAAACTCCAGTTTATTCTACTGTCTGATCCTCCAGTGACCACCGATGGATCCATTTTCTACCACCTCCAACCTTCTCCTTCCATCCGAGAGCAAGTGGAGATCTCCAACAACCTCAGTGTCTCGGTGGAGAACGAGGGCTCCACGGAGGGAAGGAGGATGATCCTCGAATGAACCACGTTGTGGGAGGGAGAATGGTTTGGAGGACTGACAGAGAAGGACCTCAATGGAGCTGACGTATGAATTGATGATGCATTCTATGGTATTCTGAACCTAGAGTACCCTCATTTGAAATACAAAATATGATGACTATGGTAGAAGCCATGATATTATTCCCCAATATCCATTCCTCTTTCCATAGTAATCAAACCTCTCATTCTTAGCTGGCCCATGGTTCTCTAGAATATAGCTACTGTCCAACCTCGAATGAAGCTAAATGTGACCATGTGATCAAATCTGTCCAATAGAATTTAAATTGGAATGGTGCAGGAAGTTTCTAAGAAATGCCTGAATTTGAGAAAGCACCCTCATACATTCCTCCTGCTGGAAGGCAGAAACAAGGGCTGGAGCTTTAGCAACCATCTTGCACCATGAGTGACTTTGGGAATGGAAGTCAGGAAAGGCAGAATAATAATACAAGGAACCCGGGTCTCTGACACTATGGGGTACCACACCAGCCCTGGATCGCTACTTGAATTTCTGCTTCCTGACTTCTACGCAAGTGAGAGAAGAAAAAACTGTAGATTTCAAACCAAATTGAATGCGAATACGAATGGCCTAATATAATGGAGTCCCTCTGTACTCTGTGGCCTCACCTCTCACATGCTGTTTTCTCTCTGTACTCCAACCTCACCAGACGAGAACAGGCCATGCATTTTCATCTCCAAAATGCTATTCCATCTGTTGAGAACTCTTCCTTCTCTTACACACCACCTCCTCAGAAGGACTTTAGCAGACCCCGAACCAGCTACAATACCAGTTACGCCTCTTCTAAGCTGCCTGCACGCCCCCACCACCCCGGGTAATAGTCCTCAATTTGCAAACCCCTGACATAAGGTCCACCTTTCCCAGCAGACAGGCCATAACCCCTGCAATAGGAAATAGCTGCATCCATCGTGAATCCTTGGACCTGGCTACGAGCTCAAATAGCTGAGCAAACGCTCAGGTTGTTGGGCTGAAATGAGTTGCACAACCCTAGCTGCTCAACAGCAGTCCCAACTCCAGCTCACATCAGCCCTGGGAAGTAGATATTACTGCGTCCGCTTTAAGGAATGGGCAACTAAGGCCCAGGAAGTGGAAACACCTCATCCAACTCTGTGCTGGCTCAGCGGCAATGACGGGACACTGTGATGGGCATGATAGGCTGGGCCACCTGGGTCTCCACAGAGACAGGGTCTGAGGGTGTCTCTCACACAGCTCTGGTCTTTAAGTGAAAAGTATTCCTTGTGTGCGTGCTCTGAATAGACCCTTCCCCAGCACAGGTGACTGTGATAAGGTGAGTGTCCTGCCACCGACAGGCTTCTCCCTGTGCTTGTCAGAAGGAAGGCACAGAAGGAGAAGCTAGGTGGCATGGGCATGAGAAGGTGAGAGGAAGGGGTGGCCCTGGGTGTGTGGAGCATGACATCAAGGGCCAGAGGTTCTGGGCTTTAGGGACACGTGTCAGCTCGTCCCAGAAGCCCAGGTGCTGTCACTCCTCTCTCTGCAGCCAGAGTCAGCAGATCTGGGGAAGGTCACAGGGGGAGGCTGAGAACGCCCTAGGGCCCCGCTGCTGCCTTCAGGAGGGGCTCCCTTTAGGATGCAACACAGGCTTCGTGATTGCTTCATCTTATGACACGTGGTTCTAGAAGGCGGCTCTGAAGGCATCCACGGAGCCTCTTCCTGTGATGGATGAGCTTCGTGTATTCCTGCGGGAATTCATTCATTCCCGCGCCATTCTCAGCCCTCCTCCCCGTGTCCTCGAGCCTCCCAAGCCATCAAGCTCTACCCATTCCTTAAGCCTGCCCTGCCCCACCCGCCCCAGCCTGCGAGGACCCCGTCCCCTTTCCTAAATCTGTGCAGCCCTCATGGCTGTCCACTCTCTGGGCCTGTATCTGTCATCCTTTTCGGCGGTTGAGTTGTGTCCACTCAAAAGCTATGCTGACGTGCTAACCCCTAGTACCTGTGTGTGGAACCAGTTTGGAAAAGTGGTCAAGTCACCACGAGGTCACACTGCTCTCCTTGTAAGGCCATGTGATGACACAGACACACAAGAAGAAAGCTGTGAGATGACAAAGCAGAAAGTGGAGTCATGCGTCTACGGGCCCAGGGGGACCAAGGGCTCTTGGCAACCACCGGGAGAGAGAAGATGCCTTCAGAGGGCCACGGCCACCTTGATTTCGGACTTGTCACCTCCAGAACTGGGACAATACATCATTAGTGTCATACCCCACTCAGTTTGTGGCACTTTGTCACGGCACCCTGGGGAAACCCACACAACCGTGTCATGGATGATGGAGGCTCCGAAGCACCAGAAGGTCCTGCTCCCCTTTTCACCCCAGGCATCAAGAGAGGTGAGTGGAGAAGGTCCTGAGCCCCAACGGCTCCTTTAGAATCCCTGGATGCTCTGGATGGGAGGTGGTGCAGTCCTCGTCCCTCCTCCCTGCCTCCTGCGGCGCCACCTGCCCACATGAGGTGGTCCCTGCCCTTCTCTCTCCCGACGCCGTTCCTATGCCTGACCCTTGTCACATTTCACAGTGACCTAAGTATCTGCGGGTCATTTGTTTACCCCTAGTGCCTCCACTAGACATAAGCTCCAGAAGGCAGGGACTCAGGGGTTCCATCCTACAAGGCAGATTCATGTCCAGCGGTGCTGGCTGCCACCAAGGGTGCACAGGAGCAGTGATGCCACTGGGGAGGTGCCCAGGCGCAGGGGAGGGAGGAGCAGGAGAGAAGCCAGTACTGCTCAGCCTCCCATGCTGCTATGGTGTCCCCAGGCCTATAATCCTTTAATGACAAAACATCTCGTTTGCATTTAAATTCACAAGCCTAGAAAGACAGAGATTCCTATCTCAGAAAAGCAGCTCTGCTGGGGGCGGGGGACATAGATTTTTTCACTAGGTCCTCAGGTGACCCTGATGACAAATATGAGAACTCAAAGCCAGTTGTCCCCAACTGAAGTCAACGTTGAAATTCAAGGGCACAGAACACGGCCTTCCCACCCAGGGCTTCCGCTGGCTCTGGAGGAAGCCGCTCTAATCTTTGGGGTCACAATTCTCCTTGAGTGTAAAACTTCTGTCACCTGCACCATGACGGATGTGGCCAAGTTCTAGAATGGAAACAAGGAATCAGGGAATAGAGGTGACACCATGAGAAGAGCAGATACTGTTGAGAAGGGTGTGGGGAGACAGGACACTTCAAGGGGCGCTGACCCCCAGCTGTCCTCAACTCTCTACTGCCTGTGTCTTGGCCTTGATTCATGGGGGTCCTTGATGGAATCTGAATACTCCCTGTGTGCACATGTGTGCATGCACACACACACACACTCATGAGCACACACACATACACACACACTTTGTCATCAGAGGTGGTCACCAAAATGATGGATGGCCCCTCCCAGGACCCCCTCCCATGGCCCTATCACCAGCCCTGAAGTTTCTGGGCAAAGAAGTCAGACAAAAGGTGGAGGAGGAGGGAGAGTTCTGAAACCCATTTGGTCATTCATGAATATGTGGCTTTGAGCAAGACAGTTCACCTCTCTGGGCCTCAGTTTCCCCATACGTAAGGGACAGTGAGACTGCTTGATGCCATGACAGTCAGCACCCCTGCCCTGAAGGAGGAGGGTAGGGAGCAGCTGTCTGACCCCAGTGGCCAAGGTATGACAGCCATACAGGGGCCATGTAGTAAGCGATCACAGCTCAGAGAGGGTGGCGAGGCTGGTACCTGTCCCACGGGCCCTGAGACTCCTGTCCCCTGATTCACTGACTCCTGTCCTCCCAGCCATGCTCCTGCTCCTGAACTGGGAGGGAGGGGTCTCAAAATGTTAAAAAGACAAGGGAGGTGCCTGCGGGTAGAAGGACACTCTGTTCTCAGGAGTTACAGATGTGGTACTGGCATTTGCTGGCGGTGTGATAGCTTCCTTGTGGTCCCCAAAGCTTGTGTATGGGACACATTAAAAAATGCCAGACTTCATCAGTCCCAAGAGGCCATCCATTTCCCGGTACACCATCACGGCATAAACCCTAAACTGATTTTTAAAGATAATTAACCAGGATACATGAGCCCTTATAAAGCACACCCCAGCTTCAGAGACGTGAAACATGAAAGTGGGTGCATCTGAGGTGTGTGCTGATTCTGCGTCTGAGAGCAGGGAAAGGTTGTGCGAAAACCCTAAAGAGCATCAGCAAAGACCCTGGATGTTCTAACGCTGCAGACGCTGACAAAGATCCCCTCTGTTCAAACTCTCAGTTCTACAGGATCCCGCATCGTTGAAGGCACAGTGGAATCTCAGGCCTTAGCACGTCCCAGTGGTGTGGCAGTTGGGCGCACTTCACACACATCCCCAGGACCAGGGTTCATGTCCAGGTGCCCTTAGGAGCAACCAAATGAACAACTAAATGAAATAAAGTAAAGTTGCTTCTCCCTCCTCTCCCTGCCTGCCTGCCTGCTCGCCTTCATTCCTGCCTATACCCTTCCTTGAAAAAAAGAAATCTCAGGCCTATAGACCCTGATCATGCTTCCTGCCTCCAGGACTCTGTGCGGGAGGAACCTTATCTTTCTGGCCCGAGTGGACAAACGTCATCAGTGTGCAGACTTACATCAGTTGATCTCCACCTCACCTGGGAGGCAGGCTGAGTTTGCCTACTCGCGCTCCTCAAGATACACCATGGGACCTCAGCGGTGGCCCCCAGATGCAGGCCCACATCCCTGGCCCTGCGATGCTCCCTCTTGTCACAGCTGCTCTCAGCTACCTGCGTACCCAAGTGCATGACGACGCAGAAATGTGGGGAAACACAGTAATGCACAACTGCAGCTGAAGGAAGAAGCTGGAGGAGGAAGGCGAAGTTGTGGTCCAGCCCTCCTGGTCTAGGACTAAGGGTGGAGGCCAGGGGGACGGGACTTGAGTATCTGGCCAGTCTCCTGGCTGAATCCCTCCATCTCTCTGAGCTTCTCTCTTCTCAAATGAAGGGGTTGGGTGATGCGCTGAATACCTCTGGGAGCCCTTCCAGAGCTGCCAAACCAAAGTTCCAAAAAACTGTGAGCGCTGGGTCTTGGTGGACAGGCCCCAGCAGACCACCCACAGAGCAGTCCCAGGTATCTGTCCGCAACGTGGTGTCTGTGTCTGGATGTCATTCTGGGGAGTGCGGGTCACTTCCCTCCCCAGAAGGAGGACTGGTGGCAGGAGCACGGGTGGTGGGGCCCAATGTGGCCTCAGGCACCCGAGCTGTGGTCCTCCGCGCGGTCCCCCTGGCACTGTCACTTCTGCTCTGTTCTGAGCCCTCCCGCCACCAACCATCTGTGAAAGAACAGGAGCAAATAAGCAATGTCCTTTACCAGTAGCAGCTGGGGAAGGGACGGGGCAAGCTAGCATTCATGGCGTGTCCACAACCTGAAGGCAGCTGCGCTGAAAGCTCCGTGTAGCCAATTTAATTCCCACGCCACCTCTGATCTCACAGGTCACGGAGCTGCAGTCACTGGCGGCCTGGGCTCTTGACTCCAGCCATCCCGCCTCTGGGCAGACACTGGGTGCAGCCTGTGAACACTCATGGAATCTCTCCAGCAACCCAAGGGGTGGGCCACAACACATCCCAGGCAGGACACAGAAATACTTCACCGTGGGTGTACGGCTTGTGCTGAGGGTCACACCATCCCCTGGGCTGGGTGCTTCCAGTCCTCATGTCATTCTTAGCGCTGACGTTCTACTATATTCTTGTGGATAAGATGGAAAACATGAGCTGGTCACCAGGAAAACAAGGAGAACTTATAACTAATGAACACATCTGATCAATACAGATCAGTAGTTTGACGCCAACTCGGAG